>ML782499.1:360041-432451 GCA_009831015.1 Picea engelmannii
AGTATAAATAATATAGCAATGGTCTCTTGTAGATCATCCTTTTTGTGGATCAATGGAGAGCTTCTTGTGAGAATATCTTTTGGAGTATTGATGGAGAGCTTCTTGAGAATTTTTGGTGTGGAACACTTGAGAATATTGAAGATATATAGGTGAATGTGGTAACCAAAGGATATCTAAGCTCAATTTCAGAATGAAGGTGAAGAAAAGAGGGCCGAAATTCAAGGGAGGATAAATTTTTTTCATGATGTTTTCTAAGGTATGTTGTTTACAGGTAATCTCACCATTTTTGCAATAACTTTTTTTCTATAATGATTCAGACCATGAGATTGATATGAAATTGAGGAAACATATCCAAGTATCTGTGATAAAAAATTTAGCTTGTGGGTCGTTGTAGGTTTGGAGATACACTCTGTGGAAAATAGGGTTTGTGGCTAGTCTTGAAACTAGTCTAAAACAAGTGTTTCGTGTAAAAAACGTCATATCTTCTTTATAACAGATCCAAATTTAATGAAACAAATTGTGTTTGTTAGATTAAAATATTTAGTATGTTGTGTAACCATTTTAGATCAATTCAAAAAATATTCCGTGCAGGGCACGCTCTACAAGGTCACTCTCTAGAATAAGCCATAATTAAGAAAGGTGTGTCATTTTTGCTATAACTCCTTTTATGAGAGGTTACAAGTAGTGAAACTTGAAGGAATTGTATAAAACACATTGAATAACATTTTGTATCAGTTTTAGATCTTTATTCATTACAGGTACAGAGTTATGATTATTTCAAGTTAGGGTTGTTGACTAATCCAAAACTAATCATGGTTGAGACAAACAGTTGATGAGTTGGCACATACATGAGGTGTATAGTTGATGATGTTGGTACATATTGATGAATCATTGTTTATGAGTAGTTGAAACATGATTGGCATATACTTGGTACATGGCTGGATGCACTTGTTTATGGTACATGTTGATTACAAGTTGTTTGGCACAAGTTGGTGCATGGTTGATGCACTTGTTTATGGTACAGATTGATATATATTGAGGATTGTTGCCTCATCTCAGTTGATGCTGAGGTGTAAGCTGATTCTTTCATTATAGAGCTGGTGCTCTTGTAGATTTGTAATCTATTCAGTTATTGCTAAAAAACCCCAAGGATTGTAGTTCGTAATAAAAAGAAAATTGTACATACATCTTGTGTTCTTTCTGTTCCTTGTAGTGATGACTTGTTGATGATATATTGCTGATATATGTTGCTGATATGTTCACATCTAACTACTTATAAATGAAAACAATGGGTAATGAGTAAATGTTGAATGCTAACTAATGATTTTTGTGTAAGAAGGAAGTTTTGGGAAAAAGAGCCCCACACTCATTCACCCCCCCTCTAAGTGTGGTAGGTGTGTCCAACAATTGGTTTCAGAGCCGACCTTCACTACAAGCCTTAACTAGCTTGAAGGAGATCCATAGACACACAAATGGATGATGAATTTCCAATCCTTGATGAGGAAAACTATTCTACTTGGAGAATAGAGATGATATTATATTTGAAGAGAATGGGAGCAACTATTTGGAAGGCATCCATTGGTGGATCGGTTCCCTTGAAGAACAAGTCAAAGATTGCAACTCAAAGGGAAGGAAAGAAGAATGATGCATTGGCTCTCAAGACCATTCTTAGTTGACTCTCAAGCCTTATCAAAGAAATCATGGGACAATGCACTTCCTCCAAGGATCTATGGCTAAAGCTAGAGGAGACATATCAAAGCAAGAAGGAGAAGGAAGATATTGAAGATCACTCCATCAAGATCATTAAAGGTAAAGAATCTCCAAAAACCCTTGATTGTATTATTTTTAAATGTGATCTTGAAAACATTTCAAGTGAAGATAAAGAATCAAGTGATGATAGCACAAAGGAAGATCTTGAAAACATTTCAAATGAAGGCAAAGAATTATGTGTTGATATTGGCAAAAAGGAAGATCGTGAGGATATTTCAAATGAAGGCAAAGAACCCTAAAAAACCCTTGATTGCAATGATGATGATGATTTTTTCTCTACAAGTGAAGAAGAAGATCTAGAAACAGTTTGTGTAAAGTTTGATGGTAATTACCCCATGAAAAGAATAGAAGAAAATCTATTAAAACTTCATAAGAAAGTTGAAGAGGGATTATATAGATATAGAAGTGATCATTATGATATAGACTATAACTATATTTCGGATAATACTAAGAAGTTTCTTAGGAGGAGTCTAAGGCACATCTTGAAATGAAAGGAAATGCTCAAAGAACAAGAAGAGAGAAATAAGACTCAATTAGAAGAAAATGAAGAAGAGATCACAAGACTAAAGAATGGAAAAGAAGATATGAATGTAGATGATGAGATTAGAAAAAGTTTTGAAATCATTGTCCATCTCGAGACCCAAATTGAAGAAGCCAAAAGAATAGAAGAACTATTGAAGAATCAAATAAAAGAAAAGGAAGAGTCATGTTTTAAGTTAGAAGATGAAATTGTTGATCTTAGAAAGAAAGTGGAGAAGTCAAATAATTTCTTGAATAGCTCACTAATCTTGGATGAGATCTTGGAAATTCAAAGATCACCATATGATAAATCAGGTCTTGGATACAAAGGAGAAGCTACACATGCTGGAGCAAGCACCTCAAAGAAGCATGAGGTAAGTCCATCAAATAAGGAAGACAATGTTGCAAAACAACCATCTACACAAGGCAAAGAAAATTTCAAAAGAACAAAGAAAGGAAGACATCAAGAAGTTATTCTTGGAACACCAAAGCAAAGGTATGAAAGTATTTTTCATGGGCATTGTTATTCATGTAATGGATATGGTCACAAAGATTTTGAATGTAGATCTTATGAAAGGAGATATGATGGAAGATTTTATAACACCATGAGGTGTTGGAGATGTGATCAAGTAGGACACATTGTTGTTCACTGTAACACCATGAGATGCTACAACTGTAGTGGATTTGGCCACAAATCCCAGGATTGTTGGAACACAAGAAGAAAGTCCATGATGAGGACTTCACATAGCATGGCTAGAAGAAGGAATGAAGTTAGAAAGGGAGACATCTTTGAAAAGATGGATGCTCAGAGCTCAAGTTCTGAGGAGTAGGGACATCTATAGAAGTGGGTGAAGAAGACAAAGCATCCATAACAGAATGAAAAACTGAAGGGAAGCTCAAGTAAGTCATCTATTGAAGCATACGCGAGTGACAGTGGTATCAGTCACGTACATACACAGGCTGACCTTGTATAGGTCGCGTACATACGCAAGCTGTTGTGAATCAAACCATGTATATGTGGTAAAGCCTTGGGAAAAAGGCAATGCACATGAGTTGCAGCTTGATGTGATGGTATAACTTTATGTTGCAAGGCCTGACATGGTTTATTGTAGGTTCTGACACTGTTTGCTGCATGTTTTCGTGGTTCTATGTTAGATCATGTAAGGTGATGATGTAAAATAAATCTTGAGTACATGGCACTAACTCATGAGTATGGATTGATGTTGATCTGTTGGGGTACATGGCTGGTACATATTTGAGTTTCAATGATATATCTTATGATGTATTATTGGAAGCATATGTTAGATATCATGGTGCATGCATTTTGCATGTGGTTGGGCTACATATTGAGACATGTAGTTGGTGAGTTGAGTTGATAGTCATGTTGTACATCATTGAGAGTCATAGCTTGTTGATGCATGGTTGATATACTTTCTTGGTGCAAGTGATGATGCATGATGGTACACTCATAGATGGTATTTGTTTGACATATTGATAGATGCACATGGTTGGCATAAGTGATAGATGCACATGTTGGCATATTAGTAGATGCACATGTTGGCATATGGTGGATACATTCCATGGATAATATATGTTGATGTACATGGTTAATGCACATGGATGTTGTGCTTGATGTACTTTATTGATATCTTGTTCATGATTCTCTATTTTCAGTATTGATATATCTCTTATATGGTATGGCACAAGTTTGATGCATGAACAGGTCCAAGGATCGTCATAGAGAGAGTGGTTGATCTATGATCCTGTTGAAAATAGGGGGAGACATACCCATAGGGGGAGTCATTCTTCTTATGATTCTAGGAGGAAATATTCTCAGATGCATACCTAGAAAAGAGCCCTATATTTGAAGAAAGAGCACAAAGGCATAATTCCAGGGGGAGCAATGGTCACAGGGGGAGTATGTTCGATGTATCTTCAACATTACATCAGAGTGATATCCCTTGTTCAAAAGGGGAGAGATTATTCAGAAAAGAGCTCAAGCAAGGGGAGAAGCCCCAAGAGGAGAATGACCCTTTGCCATTGATGTCAAAGGGGGAGAGTTAATCACAATGATGTGGTTGATGTTTATTGATTGGGAGAGATAGTCACATTGACTATTGATGTAGAGAATGACTTATCTACATGTTGACATCAATGTTGTTATTGCCATCAATGCCAAAGGGGGAGATTGTTGGATCATGTTGTCATTGATGCCAATGGTTTGATTGATTGATGTCAAGTGATTGTTTGATTGATTCCAAAGGATTGATTGATTGATGATTGATGTAATGTAATATGTATTATCCTTGATGAGAAAGCATAGATGAAGATGGATCAATGAGTTGTCATTGATATGATGAAGATGGATCAATGAGTTTTCATTGATACATGATGAAGATGGATCAATGAGTTGTCATTGATACACGATGAAGATGGATCGATGTGGTTTCATTGGTATATGATTCATTGTTGGAAAAATGTATAGATGACTCATTATTGTTTTATCATGATTGATAAGGTGCACAAATGGATGAAATCCAAAGTGGTCCCCTTATGGTGAAATCCCTCACGGGAAGATGCTTTGTAGATTGAGTTATCCTAGAAGAATAGTTGGAGGACCCATGCTCTCATTATTGTCTTATCATGATTGATACGGTGCACAAATGGATGAACTCCAAAGTGGTCCCCTTATGGTGAAATCCCTCACAGGAAGATGCTTTGCGGATTGAGTTATCCTAGAATAATGGTTGGAGGACCCATGCTTGTATGTGGAGTAATGAGATGAAGATCAAGGAAATTGTTGGTGAAACTATCCTAGATGGATAGTGATTTTCATGCCATTTTTGGTGGTATGTGTAATTTCACCTAACTCCTCATGGTTTGAGAGTTATGGCCTTACGAAGATGAAGTACCCCCACATGAAGGCTTGAAGCCCCCAAGGTCAAAGAAGTGAAAGTGTCCTAAAAGAAGAAATCATTATTTAAATGATAAAGTAAAGTGAAAAAGTCAAGGTGGATTATTTAAATAATAAAGAGAAGTGACAAAATCAAGAAATGATAAAGTAAGGTGACAAAATCAAGAAGGAATATTTAAATGACAAAGTGGTTAACCCTAAAATAAGGAAAATAGGTTAAGTGACCTAGAAATGAGTTAAGTGACCTAGAAATGGAATCATTGTTTAAATGATAAAGTAAAGTGACAAAGTCAAGGTGGATTATTTAAATAATAAAGAGAAGTGACAAAATCAAGAAATGATAAAGTAAGGTGACAAAATCAAGAAGGAATATTTAAATGATAAAGTATTGGAGAACTTTCTATTTATGGAAAGTGGTTAACCCTAAAATAAGGAAAATAGGTTAAATGGCCTAGAAATGGGTTAAGTGACATAAAAATGGGTTAAGTGGCCTAGAGGATGAAAGTATAAATAATATAGCAATGGTCTCTTATAGATCATCCTTTTTGTGGATCAATGGAGAGATTCTTGTGAGAATATCTTTTGGAGTATTGATGGAGAGCTTCTTGTGAGAGCTTCTTGAGCATGTTTGGTGTGGAACACTTGAGAATATTGAAGATATATAGGTGACTGAGGTAACCAAAGGATATCTAAGCCAAATTTTAGAAGGAAGGTGAAGAAAAGAGGGCCGAAATTCAAGGGAGGATAAATTCTTTTCATGATGCTTTCTAAGGTATGTTATTTACAGGTCATCTCACCATTTTCACAATAATTTTTTTTATATAATGATTCATATCCCGAGATTGATATTCCATTGAGGAAACATATACAAGTATCTGTGGTAAAAAATTAAGCTTGTGGGTCGTTGTATTTTTGGAGATACACTCCGTGGAAAATAGGGTTTATGGCTAGTCCTGAAACTAGTCTAAAACATGTGTTTCAGGTAAAAACATCATAACTTCTTCATAACAGATCCAAATTCAGTGAAAACAATTGTGTTGGTTAGATTAAAATCTTTAGTATGTTGTGTAACCATTTCAGATCAATTCAAAAAATATTCCATGTGGGGCACTCTCTACAAGGTCGCTCTCTAGAATAAGCCAGAATTAAGCAAGGTGTGCCATTTTTTCTATAACTCCTTTTATGAGAGGTTCCAAGTAGTGAAACCTGGAGGAATTGCATAAAACACACTGAATAACATTGTGTATCATTTTCAGATCTTTATTCATTACGAGTACAAAGTTATGATTATTTCAAGTTAGGGTTGTTGACTAATCCAAAACTAGTCATGGTTGAGACAAGCAGTTGATGAGTTGATGAGTTGGCCTCCCTTAGGTCTCTTATTTCTTGAGGAGTCTCGAGCATGGTACGAAGTTCCAGATCTGTGATGTGCTACTGAAGTTTCATGGCGAGCCATAAATTATTTCCGACCTGTTCAGAGCGGTAGTCGAACAGTTATATTGGATTCCAACGACTATATTACTTTGCCCCGACGAAGTGGCATATGTCATTGTTTTGATATCCTGACGAAGATCCAATTATGAAAAGTGTCTTGCTGCGAGGTACCCTCTGGGATCTTTTCTAATTTTTCAATCTTATCCTTCTTCTTACTTAGCTTTCTATCCTTCTTTCCAGTGAGCGTCGTCTTGATGATTCTCTTCCCATTTTGATTCTTTGGACATAGTCACTTCGTGCTGGTGAGATTATTTCCTAGGGTTTGGGTATATCACTTCTTCTTTGTCTGGGGTAGAAATTTCATCCTTTTGTGTAGCTTTGGCCTCGACATCTGGGCTTCTAGTGTCAGATGGATTCGAGAAATTCTCCTGTTCTTTTATTAACTGTATGATCCTTTTAGTCATGAAATCTTTTAACTCTTGTCTCTGCTATTCTAAAACCTCTTCTTCTTCCTTCTTTATGGCTTGATCTCTTTCAATCCAAGGTTTTCCGAGTAGCATAGTAAACAAGGCATTGTCCTCAATGAATTTGATAATCTCAAAATCTTCTTTTGTCGAAGTTCCATTGACTGTCATAGGTATCTAAGTGAGTTTTCCACATAACATCATCAGTTTTCCTCTGAATAGTCCTATTCCTCCCAACGAAGGAATCATGGCAAGCTTAACTATAGTTTCCCAAGTTCTTTCTGGCATAATGTTCACTTGTGTTTCTTCATCAAGAATATAGTCAATGTCGAAGTCCCCTATTCTCGCTTTGACTTGTTGCTTTTCTTTGAAGATATCTGGTAATCAGACATCTTTATGTTCCTTTAGGGTTTCTTTCATCTATATTAATACTTTCTCTGATTCTTACTGGGGTTCTTTTGTAATCTTAGTCTCTTGATCTCCTTCAGGATTTTCTTTCTCCATATTCATCTTTTCAAGTCTAGCAAGCATTTTAGGGCAATCCAGTACTTCATGGTCCATAGTCTTACAACAAAGGCAACTAGGGTTCTCCCAGGGCATTCCTTAGCAAGATGTCCCGGTCTTATGCAACTGTAACAAAGAGTTAATCATCTCTTTCTCTTCAATGATCCCCAACTCTTCTTGTACTTCACGCTAGGATCATAATGGCTAGCCTGTAAAAATTTCTTTCTAGGATCCTACATCCATTTTTTAGTCCAGACATTCTTTCTATGCATAGGTATAACATATCTATCATTATACTTATCAGATCTATTCATATCAAACTTTATTTCATCTATTAATTCCCTAGTTTTTAAGCTAGGACATAATCTATCAAACATACCTAGATCCATGCTTTAGAAACAAAAAAATTCACTTATATTACTTCTACAGAGCACAAAGCTTCCAGATATAAGAACTTTTGACTATTCTTACCTTTATTAGAGCATAGAGCTTACATATCTTACCTCTTTTTTGCAGATCTTACCTCTTTCTTTCAGAAATTTCCACTTTTAATTTTCTTAGAGCACATAGAATTCAGATCTCGCTTCTTTTCTTCAGATATGATCTTCCTTTTTTCAGATCTGACCTTATTCTTGACACAAAGCTTTACAAGTCGAGTAAAAAGATGCGCACTAGGGCAATAGATCTATGCACATAGCTTTCTTTTGCACAAAGTTTCTTCTTCCTCAGTTCCCAGCAATCACAGTTTCAGGTCCTGGCAATGGAACCATTTGTTGGCAAATGGGCAGACCCAGGGTTCAACGCTCAAGAGCGCACCAACAAAGCCCTAACTACTGACTCTTTCGGCAACACTTGCGAAGTAGATGAAGTCTCACCTGAGGTAGAGGCAGGGGTGGTTGCAAGACTCAGGTGTCTACAACCTTAGGTAGGACACAGATTTGTGATTATACAACTTACTAGAACACTTAGCACCGTTAATTCCTCAAGATACATTCAATAACCACTTCGCTTATAAGACAGAGCTTCACAACATTCATACTAATCTATAGTATTCAAGAACTTAGCACAATAAAATAGATCAAATCCAGTAGATTTGCACTAAGCATATTCATACATATCTGATCTAACATTCATACACATCTAAGAAGCACAGAGCATAAGTGGATATATCAAAGCACATAGCATATGCAAAAACACATTGAATCAAAGCACAGAGCATAACACACAAATTTATGTGGTTCACCCCCACCCTGGGGCTATGTCCACCAACTCTTCTTCTTTATTATCTCGGTCAAGCAATTACAACATAGAGCCTCAACATTCTTACTCCGCACAGGACAAAATATCTGTGCAGCTCGCTAGATCCTTCTTCCTTGCACTTCAACACAAATCCTTTCACAACCTCCTACAACAACTTGCACTTAGCTCTGCAAGACTCTTACAATCATGCACAGAGAACTTACAATCCACATTCGATCACACAGATCCAGTTAGTAGCACTAAGCCATCGACTATCCTTACATTACCTAAGTATCTATTTATATATTACAAAAGTGGGCCTAAGCATGGGTAAACCCACGGGTCGACATCCCTTTACCATTACATTAACCGAAAACCCTAAAAGGGCCCAAAAGTGGGCTGAGATACCGTGATCTCTGCTTCACCTGGTGCTCCATCTTTGAAAGGCTGTCAAAATCCAAAAACGGTCAAATATGACCAAGTGTTCCTCAAAACTTGGGCAAGGGCCAATAATATTCTATTCAGTTGTTGCTGAAAACCCCCAAGGATTGTAGTCCGTAATAAGAAGAAAATTGTACATACATATTGTGTTATTTGTGTTCCTTGTAGTGATGATTTGTTGATGATATATTTTTGATATATGTTGCTGATATATGTTCACATCTAACTGGTTATAAATGACAACAATGGGTAATGAGTAATTGTTGAATGCTAACTAATGAGTTTTGTGTAAGAAGGAAGTTTTGGGAAAAAGAGCCCCACACTCATTCACCCCCCTCTAAGTGTGCTAGGTGTGTCCAACATATAACTCCCAAATGCATTTACTACACATCAACGGTAAAATTTCTAATGCATGGGAAAGATCAACTAACAATTTTTTCCCAAAAGGCCAACTCAACAAGCATTTAAGTCTCAACTAGAAATACATTAAAATCCATCCTATCAATCCCTTAGACCTATTATTATAGTTTGAATTTCACCCTCTCTCAGTGAAAACGACCAAAACCTAACACAACCCACTCTCTTAGACTTCACTATATGAACCATACAAAAACCATAACCAAATTGGCCATTTCAAATTTTACCACCAATGATTGCAAATGCAATAAAACAAGTTTGAAATCATAAAATTAGGTTCCTTAGGGGATTGATTTTTTTGTGTTGAACTAAAATCTAACCCTCCTCAACCACAATGATGTTATCTAGAATCGACAAAATGAAATTGAATGACACTTACCCACTTGACCATAAATATGTACCATAAATCTGAGAAAAAAAACCCAAAGGGTGGGGGTAGGTTCAACATGACATTAGACTCAAAGAGGGAAAAGAAACAAAACTAAATGACACAACATGGAATAAAACAAAGAAGACAAAAACTAGACCAAAACCAAAATTTGACCTAACCCTAAATGAGCCCCAATGAATCATGGGGTTGGGGTATAGGTCTTTAAGTGAGCGCCATTCACCCATCCCATGTAAAGAATATTGTTAAAGAGCTAGGTGAACTACACCAAACTCTTGAATTTCCAAAACTATATATGGACCTAGCCAATGTAGTTACAACTTGCCAATATGTTTTAGATACTTTTTTTTTTTTAACAAAACCAGTTATGAGGATTTTATTTAGATAGCGGCAGAGAGGGCTGCCAACCCTTACAGTTTCAACATGTGAGCTGTTGCTCAGAATACAAGATTCTTAATAACGAATCTATTCTTACTTGACTCTATACATGCCGATTAGCCTACCAATACCGAGGATTTAGTCTACTAGAAGGGCTTCTAAAGGTCCTCATCACTTCCATTATCTATCATTCTGGAGACACTAACTGGATCAGTAATCTTTCTTTGAAGAAGCTTCAGCCGTGGCCTCAAATATCTTTCCAAGGGCCGTGGTTAGCTCTTCTACTTGGAGTTCCAACTTACAGAGCCGTTTGCCAAGATCTCCCATGAAATTCGCAGCGTCTTTCAACCTAGCTTGAATCTCGTCCGACAGGTCATCTTTAATATCCTGCATCTCCATTTCAAGCCGCTCCCACTTGTACTTGGCTGTGGTAGCCTTAATGCTGTTCATCTCAGCCCGGAGAAGCTCAATACGCTCCTGTGGAGTGGGGCTCGGTTTGGACGCAGAGTCCTTCTTGTCCATCTTTCTGAAGAAATTCAACGCAGGAGGAGAGGAGAGAGTTGCCAGGGAACACTTGAAGATGGGAGCAGGCAGACCTTTCTTCCCCTTATGAAGAGAAACCATGACAAATCCCCGAGGAGCCGCCCAACCCGAGTAGGATTGCAATCTCTGGACAGAGGATTTCTCGTCCAACATCATGATGAAGGATCTAGCGATCGGCCGGTTCGTTCTGTTATTCACGTGGAGCTTCAATGCTCGGGATCCGTTCGGCTTAAGGAATGGGTTGATAGGACGTGTTTGCATTCACTTTTATGATTCCTTTGCTCAGAAGAGATCCAATATTCGCTTGAGCATCCGCGTGCCCATTCAGGCCTCTTAGCACGTGATTCATGTGGGATGCTTTGAAATGAC
Organism: Picea engelmannii; assembly: GCA_009831015.1. NCBI lineage: Eukaryota > Viridiplantae > Streptophyta > Pinopsida > Pinales > Pinaceae > Picea > Picea engelmannii. The sequence goes on from ML782499.1 coordinate 371,422, forward strand.
TGAGTAGGAGGGCGGATCTTTTGTACAGCTGGGCTAAAGTGCTGTCCTTCGGCGTTTTTTTGGTTATGAGTGTTTCCAGAATTTGCTTGGAGTCGCCGAAAATTCTGAGAGACTGGATTCCCATTTTTAAGGCCTGATGGAGACCTTGCCATAGAGCGAGAAACTCCGCCTGGTTGTTGGATGCATGGCCTAAACCCCATGCGTACACAGTGTGAATGATGCCTGAAGGGTCAATTATGATTCCTCCACCGCCTGCCTGACCCGGGTTTCCTTTCGAGGCCCCATCGAAGAAGAGGCACCATTCATTGAGAGTCGACCTCCATTGGATAAATTCCTGCTCCTCCAATCTTATTTCCCATTTCCTAATTGGCTTCGATTGAATTTGAGTGATACTGTTATGATTTTGGCTGAAATCCTTAAGCCATCTGTCTTCCTCCTCCGAGAGTGGGCCAGAGTTCCTAATGTAGGGCTTTCCGCTTCTTGCTTCTGCCAGCAACGTTCTAGCTTTGATTGCCACCTGGGAAGGCAGTCTTCTGACTTCATTGAATATCCTGTTATTTCTTTCTAACCAAAGTTTCCAACAGATGAATTTTGGAATCCACATCCATACTGTTTTGAGGAGGTGCTTCTTGTGCAGGTCAAAAGGGGATAAAGTCTGCCAGTTGCTTAAGAAATCTGAAGCCAATGGGGGTGGACGAGGAGGAACCCCGCCCAGGAGGAGGCTCCATACTTCTTTTGAGTACCCACGTTCGAAAAGGAGGTGCTCAGGGGTTTCTTCGTGGTCTCTACACAGAGGACAGCGGGAGGGTCCCTCCCAGCCCCTCTTCTTAAGATTGCTGTAGGTTAAAATACTATTGTGAGTCAACGCCCAGGCAAAATGGTCAACTTTGGGGATAGAAGGGAAGAGCCAGAGAGCTTTCCAAGGACCTGGGTTTGGGGGAACCCAGGGGATGTTTAGAACAACCTTATAACCTGCTGAAGCTGTATAGTTCCCTGTGGGGGAGCCCCAGCCTCGTTTGTCTTTGTAGTTGGCCCCGATCGGAGCTTTCCCATGGAGATACTCTAGCAGGATCATTGCTTCTTCATGAAGCTCCTCCGGATAGCACCCTAAATTCCAGTCTTTCCAGGTGAGATGAAGGTCGGTTTTCCAGAGGGAGATGTCCCAAAGAGTAGTACGATTGTTGGCTAATAGCCACTCTCCAATATGCATAATGTCCCGGACTCCTATGAGTGGAGGATCGCTGAGAATGGAATCCTCCATGATACGGATTTTTGCTCCGTTCCCCGGGATCCAAGTGAGCTTTGACTGGAAGAATGCGAGAGCTCTAAGGCAAAGGAAGAATATTGGGGACCCTTTCGTTCCTTTGGGAGGCCTCTCTAGGCAGCGGTCTCGGTCTCCTCGGAAGTATTTTTTCCTGAGGATTTTCTTGGTCCAGGTTCGTTTGCCAGTGATCATTCGCCAAAGCAACTTGCCTCCCATAGCTAGATTTTGAACAACAACATCCTAGATGTTCAGTCCCCCTTCTAGCTTGGAATGCTTGACCTTGGTCCAATTAATCAGATGGAGTTTTCTCGCACAGTTCTTGCCCCCTTCCCACAAGAATTTTCGCAGCATTACATCAATTTTGTTTGAGATTGTTTTGGGAGCAAGCAGGATCGAGCAGTGGTAAATAGGAAGGCTTGAAAGGACTGAATTCATAAGCACAACTTTGCCTGCTCTGGTTAGCCAGTTGGCTCCCCAAGCTTGGATTTTGTGTTTGAGCTTCTCCACCAAAGGCATCCAATGTGCTACCTTTGCCCGGCCTTTGAAAATCGGAATCCCTAGGTAGATGAAATTATCCCAAGCTGAAAGGCATTCCATGTCGAGAATGCATCCTATTTGCTAAAGTTCCTGAGGGGTAAAATTCCAGCCGTATATCTTGCACTTGTTATTGTTAATTTCGCTTCCAGAGCAACGTTTATAGAGATCGAGTTCAGACTTGAAGCTTCGGGTTGTTTTAATGCTGGCCGCTCCCAGAAGAATAGTATCATCTGCAAACTGAGTGTGGTTTACTTCCTTGGTGGAAGGGGAGATTCTGATGCCTGGAAGGGATTTATTTATGATGCAACTCTTCAGCTGAAAACTCAGAACAGTGGCTTGAATAACATAGAGCATAGGGGACAGAGGACATCCTTGTCTGAGCCCCCGAGAGGCTTGGAAGAACTTGGCAGGGCGGCCATTGATCAAGGGAGCAATCCAAGGAGCATAAATGCATGCCTTTATCCATCCCATAAATTTTTGAGTGAACCCAAATTTCCTCATTACTGTAAACAAGAAATCATGTCGAACCCGATTAAAGGCGTTGGCAAGATCCAATTTGACTGCCATTCCTTTCTCTTTTTTTTTACAGCTTGTGTGAATGGCTTCCTGTACTAGGATTATATTGTCAATGATTTGTCTACCACGAACAAAACCTCCCTGATTTTCTGGGATCAGCTTGGGAATAATTTTCTTGATTCTGTTTGCTATTATCTTTGTTATAATTTTATACCCGGTGTTGCACAGAGATATCGGTCTGAACCTGTTAAAGGTCTTTGCCGCTTTCTCTTTTAGGATGAGGGCGAGAAATGACGAGTTGGTGCTTCCTCCCAATTTGTTGCGGTCCTGAGACTTTCGGACCATCTTGCATAAATCTTTGTTTATTATATCCCAACACTGGGTGTAAAAACGAACTGTGTATCCATCTGGCCCCGGGGCCTTGTCAGGATGCATATTGAAGACAACCTATTTGATTTCCTTATCATTGATCGGTCTGTTCAACACCTTATTCTCATCTCTAGTTATCAGGTTTGGCACCTCTGAATTTGGATAAGCGAGCGGGTCCAAGTCCTCCATTTCTGTAGCAGAGTAGAGATTTTTGAAATGGTTGTGGGCGGCCTCCTTTATGTTGTGGGCGTCTTTGTATACCTACCCCTGCTAGTGAATTTCCTCTATGGAGTTGTAATTTATCCTTGATTGGGTGTGCTTGTGAAAGTATGCTATATTCTTATCGCCGTCCTGTAGCCATAATGCCCTGGACTTCATCCTCCAATAAATCTCTTCTTCTCTGCAACTTTTATAATACTTACTTTGAATGTTAGCCTCCTGCTTAAGAAGAGTTTGGTTGATAGTGACCTTTTCTAAGGCCCGTTGATAGAATTCCAAGTTTTCCTGAACTTGCCTCCTTTCCTCCAGGGGAGAGGCTAGATTTTTGGCCCACAGTTTTAGAGTGACTTTAAGGCGCCTGAGTTTTTCCTCCCACACAAAGAAAGGAGACCCAGAGATAGGGGTTTTCCAAGAGAGCTGAACCAGATTGAGGAATTCACTTTGAGCTGACCAAAGAGGGGAGAACTTGAACGGGATGGGGCCTAGAGAAGCGATTGGGCAAAGAGACAGGGCGATGGGTTTATGATCAGAAGTGTAGTGAGGAAGAACTTTAGAGGAGGCACTCAGTCCAATTGTGAGGAAGGAAGATTGAATGAGAAACCTATCAAGTCTGGCGGCTATATGGCCAGGGCCTACTCGTTTGTTTGACCAAGTGAAAGTGCCATTAGAAGGATGGATATCCTCCAGCTCCCAATCTGCCATCAAATCTTCCACCCATTCTCTAGAAGGGTCCCGGATAATAGAACCCCCCTTCTTTTCTGATTGCGATAGGGTGACATTTAGGTCCCCTGCCACTACTAAATTCTCGGTATTGTGACTGTTAATGTGCAGATGTAAAGAATCCCAACATTCTTTCTTTTCCTTGAGTAAAACAGGAACATACAAATTAAAGAGGCTTACCTGATGACCAGATCCTTTTTGGTTCAGTTTAGTGAAAAGCCAATGAGTAGTGGCGCTTTCTTCTATGAGCTCCAGTTTGGTCGAGTCCCAGAAGGTTGCTAGCCCCCCGGAAGCTCCTCTAGCGCTGACTGCCTTTCCTGGGCCTTTCTTCCAAAATGAGGGACTTATCTTTAGGAGGTCAGCCTCCTCCATCTTCATCTCCTGGATAAGCAAGACTTCTGGTCGTTCAAGCCTTACTATGTCCCGTAAAGATTCTTCTTTGATTTTACTTCCTAGTCCTCTGCAATTCTAGGAGACGTATTGCATTATTTACTTGGAGGGGGAGGGAGGCCACCTTTCGGTGTTTTCCCCGGCTTTGCTCCTGATCTGGTGTGCGGCATCTCCTGGAGAGTGTACTGAGTACCGAGGTCCACTTCCTTATTAGCTTGCTCTTCTCTTTTTTTTTTTTCCGACTTTCTGCCTCTCTTTGGCTGCTCCGGAGTGCCTTTTGGGCTGCTAGCTTCTTCGATTTCCTCATCCGGTATCTCCGTGTCCTCATTCGAAGTCAGACTGATATACTCATTGTTCTGATTGGATATATTGGCAGGCAAATTTGGAACTGATGGAACCGAGGGAGGGTTTTCATTTCCGTTTGTTTCTGCAGGATTAGAGTGGGGTTGTGGGCCTTCTGGCGCATTGAGGGAGGGTTGACCATTTTTAAGAGGTTCCTGAGTCCTTTTGTCCTTGCCTCTGGCATTATACAAATTTTTCCCTCGTTTGACTTTCTGCCATCCTTCAGCATCCTCTTTACCATTGGATTGAATTTTGGGGCAATTCCTTTGAAAGTGGCCATGCTCCTGACAGTTTCTGCATTTGAAGGGAAAATGCTCGTAATTGAGTTTCTGGAAATGGGTCCAAGTTCCTATCGAGAGCTTGAATGCTTCAGGAATCCCTGCTTCCAGGTCAACTTCCACGCATATTCTGGCACAGCTATACTGCCCCCGGTTGTCAGCTCTGTCTATGTACCTGCCCACTCCATTCCCTATCCTTTGCAGAGATTCTGAGTCCCAGCAGTGCATCGGGAGATTAGGTAATCTGACCCACACCGACACTTCTTTAGGCGTATCCACCATAGGGTCAAAGTCCAGAGTCCATTTATTCAGGTAAAGACCCTACAAGCCCATGAAATAGGGACCGTTCCTGAAAATTAGGTCCCGATCTTCTTCAGAAATAAATTCAGACACGAAAAACCCTCGCCTGACTGGGCAACAGGTAACCCCATGCACCAGGTTTGGTTTCCAGTTGCACTGGATCCAGTCGTTAGTGGTTTTGGGAGACGGCCATAGGCTCATGAACTGCCCCACGATCCCACGTTGGGCCAGAGCCAGGGCGATCTGCATTGGTCTCTCCTCTGGAAGAGCTATTTCCGGGATGTCCTCCAGTTTCTTAATGAATTTCGGGATCGCTGGAGTCACCGATTTCTTCCCGCTGCCGTTGACCAGCCTGCGAAAGGCCTCTTTGTTCGGGATCAACGGAGGAGGGGCCGACGCCCCACCCCTGGCACCGCCATTGGACCTCTCAGCCCACGCTCGAAGAAGAAACCCTAGTACGCTCGCCAGAATCGCGTCTCTTTTCCCAGGATTCCAATATGTTTTAGATACTTACTATGATATAGGAGAATCAAATCACCCTTAGAAAATGTATTACTTTTGAGGTTGTGATCCGTCCATGCCTTCTGCGTTGATTTCTCCACATACCAGTGAAAATTAGTTATGAATTGAGACTCCTCCAATTACATTAACTCAACAAATCACTATGCAATTGATTCCTCTTCAATCATATTAGTAGCTTGTGAAATGAATAAACTAAGCACCACAAATTGTGCAGGTATCACAACTTCTTTCCCATACACCAATTGAAAGGGGGCCTTGTTATGCGATCTATTAATGGTCATCCTATAAGCTCGAAGCACTACTAGAATTCTTTCATACAAATCATCTCTATTTGTTGAGCAGACATTTGTCAACCCATGCTCCAAAATATTATTAAAGGCTTCAAATGTTCCATATGATATGGATTGATTTTATGATGTTAAATCAGAAACTCCTAATCTATAGTTGTGATAGTAGGACTTAGAAAGTTATGGCCATGATCACTTGTCAAAATTCTAGGGAAAGCAAACATATTGGTGATATGTTAAAAAATGAAGGGTGTTGTAGTATCAATGGAACAAAATTGAGTAGGTGCAACATCCACCCATATCGTAACATAGTGCTAATAAGGTGGGTTTGTAGGTCCAATAAAATCCATAGACCACTTCTCAAATGGATTTAGTTCTCTTTCTAAGTACAATAGTAGCTTTTCCCTTCTAGATGGCTTTCTGACCCACTGGAATACATCACAACCTTGACATAGCCTTTGGCCTGTTTAAAAATAGTAGGCCACCATAGACTAGCCTATAACAGCTTATGGGTGGTTGCATTACCTCCAAAATGGCATGTTGCAACTCCATGATGGCATTCTCAAAGGATATCCTTACCCTCATGATCTAACACACATTGCTAAAGAATTCCATCATTGCCTAACTTATACAATTGTCCCACAATTAACTGGTAATTTGCATCTCGAACCATTAGATGGTGTCTCATAGTTGTGGAGTAATCTACATGGGTATAACCTTTGGTAAATAATAAAGAATTCTCTTCTATATAATTAGGTACAATTTCAACTCAGAAAAGATCATCATTTGGAAGTTGATCATCAACTACTTCTCCTAATTCACTAGACTAAATCCTTGATAAATGATCAATACCCACATTATGCCTACCAGGCTTAGAAATGATTTAAAATGAGCTAATCCTTAAATTTAAACAACCACCTATATATCAAACCTTCCAAAATTGGGTTATTAACTAAATACTTCAAAGCAAAATCATCAATATAGAACTCGAATGGCCTTCCGAGAGATAGTAGAAAAATTTCTATAAAGCATACCATAGCAAGCCCTTACCTCTTGGTGTTAGTGTAGTTGCTATCTTCTTGAGATAATTTCCTACTTGCAAAGTACACAAGGTTATCAATATTCCCTTCCATAAGAACTACTCCTAGGTATATATTAGATGCATCGACATGCACATGAAATTCTACATCCCAATTAGGAAATACTAGGATGGGAGAACTTACCAACTTCTGTCAGACAGTTGGCTTAGGTTGATGGAAAATTGGTTTGGATTGTTGGTTTTCATTGATGTCAACCCTTGAAGAGTGATATTGTATATTCATGTCAACCCTTAGTGATTGATGTCAACCCTTGGAGAAGTCTAATAACACAAAGGTATGGGTAAGAGACCCAAGTTTGTTTGAGGTTTAAAGGCATGACAATCAATGAATATGTAGGTAAGACTATTCTAGATGGATAATACATGTCATGCCATTTTCGGTGATATGTGGAACGTCACATAACTCCTCACGGTTAGAGAGTTATGGCCATGTGAAGTTGGATAACTATCATGAGTTATCCAGAAGCCCCTAGAAGGTCAAAGAAGTCAATTATTCTAGAATATCCTAGAAGAAGTGTACTAGTCAAATTGATAGTAACTAGGAGTTAATCATGGGTATAGTTGTTGCATTAAGAAAATAATTAAAAATAAATTAGTTGCAACAAGAAGTTGTGAGTTTGGTAATTATGGTAAAGTAATTGCGATGAGAAGATTGAATAGTCCAAGTGGTTGACCAAGAAATATATTAAATAATAAAGTGGTTGCAACAATAAGTTAGTTAAGGGAAAAGAAGTTATGAATTGACTAATTATATAAAAGTTAGTTGCAACAAGAAGTTGTGAGTAAAGAGAAATTATTTAAATAATAAAGTAGTCAAAGTGGTTGCAAAGAGAAATTATTTAAATAATAAAGTGGTTGCAACAAGAAGTGGCGATTTTACTATTTATGGATAAGACAAAGTGGTTGCAAAAGAAAATAATTAAATAATAAAGTTAGTTGCAACTAGAAGTGGAGAGATTACTATTTGTGGATAAAGTGGTTGTAAGTGGACAAGTGGTTAGAAGTGGGCCAGCCCTAGAAGAAGGAAGTTGGGTAAGTTAGTTAGAAGATAACCCCTTGAGGAAGCTACTCAGAGAGTATAAATAAGAGGGAAAGGGTATCCTATTAGCACCTATTTTGAGAATATTGAATATCCATTTGTGAAAGGTTATTTGGCAGGTATTATTGATAGATCAAATTTGCGGCAACAAAATCCTGGCAAAAACTTCATGGCAACAAAATTGCAGTAGAAAAATAGCGGCAACAAAATCGCGGCAGAAAAATCGTGGCTGAAAAATCATGGTAGAAAAATCGCCACAACATAATCGCGACATCAAAACTGCTGTAGCAGAACCACGAAAGTAGAATCGTGACAACATAACTGTGATAATAGAATCACGACAGCAGAATCACAACAACATAATCGCGGAAACAAAATCATGACAACAAAATCACGTCTACAAAAACATATATGTAATAGATCCACAACTACAAGAAGAAAAAGGGATGGTTTTCATATGTGTAGTGATGAATCTATGAATCTAATTGAGGGTTTTCCTTGTAAATTTGTTGGATGCCCTCTTGGAAGTTTAGGGCTTGTTGTAGAATGGTTTGAGGCAGATCTATATAAGTATATTGTTGGTGCATGTTTGACTCTTATTGGTATATCTTATGGTACATTGTGAGAGGCTTTTTTTAGTGGTATTGATATATGATTGGTACACACTTGAGGCTACAAAATAGTGAGGTTTTGGCACATTATTTGATGTGAGGGTTTATGGTATTTGGTTATGGATAGTGTGATGTATTTCTAGAGAATTTTTGATTTTTATATTGGTATATGTCTTTGGTATATGATTGAGATACATGTTGGGACAAATAGTTGATGAGTGGAACATACATGAGGTGTATGGTATGGTGATGTTGGTACATCTTGATGAGTCATAGTTTGATCTATAGTTGATGCGTGATTGGTACATATTTGGTACATTATTAGAGGCACTTGCTAGTAGTATTGTTGGCACATGGTTTATGGATGATGTGGAATATATGACTTTGTATACTTTTATAAGCAAATCTTGATTGTGATACATCGTGTTGATGTTTGTAAGTAGTCTTGGTTGATGCACATCTTGGTGATATTATGCATATGGTTGAGAATTGTCTCGGTGATTGATCTTGGTGAATAGATTTGATTAGTTGCTGAGATTGGTGAGACATGTTGATGTGACAAGTTGTGTTGTGCATAGTTGATGCACTTGTGTTGGTATAGATTGTTGGTATAGGTTGTTATGGGTTGTTTGGTGTAGGTTGATTGGTACAATTTGTTAAAGGTTGTTGGTACACGTTGATAGTGGTAGTGTTTGATTCAGTGATAGGTTGTCTACATTTGGCATTTATATTTCAGGGTATTTGGACAAGGAAAGGAAAGGGGGTTATAGCCTCCATTTTATTGGTGTTGAATAATCAACAAGTTGGAGCGTCCTTTAGGTTGGAGCATGAGAACTAGATGGTTGTAGCCACCTTCCGGTTGTAGCCGGAGAACATAGGGGGTTGTAGCCTCCTTCTAGTTGTAGCCAAAGAATTGGGGAGTTGGAGCTTCCCTCAGGTTGTATCCTGAAAATATAGGGGGTCAGAGCCTCCTTCCATTGGAGTTGGAGAATTGGAAGTTGGTTCTTCCTTGAATGTAATTCTTAAAGACATATAAGAAAAGCATTACGTGGTTTTCTCCTGCATTAGGTTTCCACGTAAAATATTGGTGTATTGTGCATTGTGTGGATGTGTCTATTATTGTTTATTATGCACTGATGGATGTTAATGTTATATGATGCACTAACATATTAATGATGAACTGATGAACATTGTTGAATAAGTTAAAGGAATATACATTGTGGTTAAAAAGGATTAATAAGTGGTATAAATTTCTCATTACTGATTCACCCCCTCTCTCAATAATCCAACAACTTCTCCTTTAGCATTAAAATAAACATCACATTTAGGAGTCTAGTAGAAGACTTCAAATTTATTGAGAAACTTCTCCATTAGTTCAATAATCGATGCATAGTTGTGAATAAATATCTTGTAATGCCTAGTATGTTGTAAATTGGAGCATATTGCCTTGACATTGGTTGGGAAAAGTAAATTCAAAATGATCAAAAGCTTGGCTAGGTTTACCAAGACTCCCCCTTTGCACACAATATGCCCTAACAATGTCCTAAAACATGTATAGAAAATACATCTCTTCAAGTTCAAATAAATGTGCAACTTTCTATAGTGATCAACATGAAAATCAATATTGAAACATGGTGTTTTAACATACTACACACAATCTAATCATCCAAATTGAATTCCAAGAACTTGTGGATGTGATCATGAAATGATGCTATTTGAATGCGGGGAAAAATAGCAAGAACATTTCAACCAAAAAGGAAGTACATTATAGGTAAAGAAACCCCACTCTATAGTGAATGCGATGTTATTCTTATCTTGTTTTCTATTTCTAACCTAGTGATAACCTAGAAACCCATATGTTAATGATTATGTTTCCTTCCTTGCACCCTGATCAAGGACTTCATCACTAAAGGGAGTTGGAAATGTATCATGAACACATGAAAAATTGAGGCTCCTAAAATCAACACAAACCCTTATGCTTGAATACCCTTCTTGCTTTGAATCACTATGGGTTTGATCCAAGCTAGTTCATCTACAAGAAAGATCAAGCTTATGGAAAGCATTTGATTAATCTCCCATTTCACCTTCTCTTTAACTTGCATAGTCAAACAATACATGCGATGTTTGACTAGCTTTGCATCTAGTTGCAACCTTATCTTCATTTATCAAAGCTCCCTTTTTATGCCTTTCATCTTTGTAAAAAATTGGGGTAACATGTACTCATATTCAATAGTATTTTCTAACAAAACCTTATTTTTCAGCAATGTCTATGGTGTGGCTAGTGCTGGGTTGACTTTTCTAACAATAGGTAATAATTTCCTCTTTTTGTGGGTTTTTTTCTTCTTTGAACAATTAGAACAAATCAACGAGTGCATTTTCTAATTGTGCATCATCTCTTATGCTAGTATTCGTTGTTTCTTTTTATTCAGGTTAGAACACTACTCCATTTTGACCCTCCTTTACATCTATTCTCTCTTATCAAACTACCTTGCAACACATAACCTCTCACCTTTCACAATGAGTTGGCCATCTCTCCTTGTCTCTTCAACTTGTGCAACTCTTGCAACCTCCCTGCTATACTTCCTTCCTCACTATCCTCCTTTTGTAGCTATGCGGTCCTCTTCTTCACTACATTCATTTGATTAACCCACCATTGATTTGTGATCACCACCCTCCTTAAAAATCTCTCAACCCTTGCACTATTCTCATCTCTTCTTGTTGCACTAGATTTCCTACCCTTTTAGCATCAACAACACCATTCTAGCCGCCCATTAGCATGGGGTGTATACTTTACCATACTAACAGGTTCAACTAGAAACATTCCTTCCTCAACCATCAACATTTTAATCCAAAGGGGGATTTCTTGTATTAGTTTCCCACGTACTCTGTTTTTAAACTCCACTTCCTTTGAAAATGACTAATAGGACTCTACAACAAACTATACCATGTATCCCTCTAATATATTTTGCACCCAAAAATTGACTACATGGATGAGTTGGTGATCTAGTTGATGAGGCACAACCATTTTTCAAGCATTCTTGTTTACTACTCTCTTTTATCTATTGTCATATTATGACGCTTATTCAATCCACTTCCACAATTTATACAAAGTTACCAAGAGCTCAACCTAGACAATTTTGTAGTTGTCTCTATTAGGTTTCTCGTGCAGAACTATGTCCCTAGACCATTGAAAATTCCACCATGCAACTCTACGTCTTATGCAAAAAAATATTCAAACCTATTTTCCCACCAATATTGAATTCTTAACTTGGAAAACCATTGTTTCATTCCACAAATATCCATCTCTTACAATGCCAACTTTATTAATTTACTAAACCCTAAATACTTCAAATAAACACACCAACCATGCCAAATAAACAAATACACAACACCAACATGAACACGTATAACACCAAAAATACAACATCAATCATATTTGCTTTATTAATAATGAGAATAGTCTACTACATCCTACACATGCACTTCCCGTCGAACTCTCTTCAACCCCTTGACTTCTTTATGCACTTGAAATTATACAAAGATGATGAAGGATTACAAAACAAAGACATGACATAAAATGGGACTCTAAACCCCCAATATATAGTGCTCGATGGAGGAGGTTAATAAATACAATCCATAACTCCACATCCTCCATAACCCATTATTACATTTAAAACCCTATTTTTCCATTAATATCATAACAACCTTAAACCCTACTAAGTCAACAATGACCAATAAAAATGTGAAAGAATTTTCCACGCATTAACACACAACTAAGGGCTAACAATCCCCCACCACTATTTTTTGGCTAGCCCTCTAGTCAACTCTCTAATGACAAGTACCATCTGGAAGCAAAATCAAAAGCATTATCATTTCCACCAACTATGCTTGTAGAATTTTCTCCTCTCCTTGAGCTCTAACTTTAGGGTTCAAGTCACATGTCCAATCTACATCACCTAAACTATCCAAATGTACTTGGAACTAAGCTCTATCAAACACCAAATTACCGCTCAAATTTTTTGATCATAATATTTGTCTATAATTTCCCCCAAAAAATTCAGTCCTAATAATAAGGATAGTGCAATCACGAGGTCATGAAGCTCAATGTCCACACCCATTAGAAATCATTTGTAGCTAAAATAGTTCCAACAAAAGGATGTGACTGAAACAAGGTACATGAAGTGCATGGTTCCATGACCCACCAATAAAGATCACCTTGTAACAATTATAGATTCACCCATTCTTCAATACAATGTATAAGTGTAAACACATTGCTATGATTGGAAATCTATAACTGAACAGAATAAAACCATGGTGTCACACCCCACCAATGCAAAATAGTTTAGAAATAATGTCTAATCCTAGCCACTAACCATCGATACCCACATATAATTATGACCCTAGAAGTTAGGTATTCAAAAATCATTTGAATGTGAGGCATATACAATCAAGTAATAACATCTCTCTACAAAATCTAACTTGGAATCATTCTCATCCATATTCACGAGGGAGACATTTTCTATGACTTTCCCACCATGTTGGAATTTACAATATCAAACACAATGGAAAAATACTAGTTGTGATCCTGTCATGCAAGACTACTTATTAACTCCTCCAAAACATGAAAGAACTAATACCCAGGTTCATCATAACTCAAATCTCATCATCATGACCATCACATCATCAAAAGATCCATCACTAGAGTGCATTTAAATAAATAATCAAATAAATATGGACTTAAAATTCAAATAGGAAGTAAGTTTTTCCACAACTCTCCATGAGCATGCCACCCTTCCACAATTATCCAAATAAAATATGGCACATCCACATACTAGATATAATCATACAAGCTAAGGATCAGATGTATAAGGATAAACAATGGTTCTACAAATATTTATGTCCATTTTACAACCCAACCACACCAAGCCACAACTAGATTGTAACTCCACAAACCAAACCACAACTTATAACTACAGCCCAATCATGGCACAATCTAAGTTCCAAGAAGACTGAAAATCACTCCTCAATTAGCGTTATTCAAAAGGTAACTCAATACTCATAAAAAACTAAGTCTTATCAACCAAAAATACAATCTAAAAAAGACTTGGTCTAACCTCCCAGGGTCATACCATAACTAGTGTGCAATGAAAATCAACAACTCAAGTAATGCACACAACATATACAAGTGACCATCAATTATAAAGGAAGCATAATAGAAAAAGGCCCAACCAATGAAAATCTTATATGTGCAAATGTCAAGCATTAAATTGTGCCATTCAGTCCTGTTACAGTCGTTTACACCATACTCAAAAAAACTAGAAAGGGTAACGTGCATCTCATACATAGTTAGAATAACAACTTTGTATTTCCTATGAAACAATCAATTTTCCAATGATCACTCCATGAATGAGCCAAAAATACATTATGAACATACCATTGATGGATTTTTGCTATTTCTCGTGTATCCAACCCTACTCATGAACTATTGATGGGCACACATTCATCACTAATGCAACCTTTCAAAGAGAGATACACCATTTCTGCTTAATGTAACAATGCTAATAGGGAGGGTAATAATATCAACCAAACAATCAATGAAATAGATATTAAGTAGTCTTCAGAAACTGCACATGTGTGTGCATAATAGAAAATAATAAATAGGCTACAAAAAATACAAGAGATGTAGTTACCGATAAAGCATAGTCCCATACATGGTGCAACTTTATGACCAAATTGTTCTTATATGTGCATAAAAAAATGAGAAATCAAACTAAAAATGCCATTGAGTCATGTGACTAATAGGATACAATCACCATAGTGTGTAAAGGTAGTGGTCGCATATGAGATACCACTTAGGCATGTCATCGACTCAACCTTCTACATAGGATGAAACTATAGTCCCAACCATGTTAACCATATATGCATAGCCATTCAATACAACCCAATGCAAATGGTAAATGGCAATGTTGTTGATCATTTACTGTAAAAACAACAATGTGCACCTTTATAGCATACAATTACACATCATTATACTCAATATAATCTCGAAATAATCAACAAGCATGTGGAAGAACTAGAGGATAAGCACATTCACTGTCTTAGATTCCATGAAACTTGAACTGCATGCTACCATAATTTGTGCATAACTTTGAATTCATCCTAGACATCAACCCCATGCTACACTTTTCCTTAGTATTGCATTCATAGATCTATCATAGCCTATCCTCATTATCAATTGTAAGTCATGGCATGTAACCTTCACCAATATCACACTAGGCCTTATGTATTCCATTTTATATAGAACTTTTAACAAATAATTTACTTGCAACAACTCTAGATCAACCATTACTACACCCAAAATATGTAGTTAATCATGATAGCACTAAAAAAATCACCTTACAACTTATCACTGGTATGCAAGCATAAAAAATACCAAAAATAAATTCAATTTGAACCATTCTTTGAGAGGACCATAAGAAACATCATACCTTTGATTCCTAAAACAAATTTGAAAAATTACCACCTTCTTCAACTCAAAAAAATAGATCTAGACTCTGAAGCAAAGAAACCAATCATCCACCCACTAAAATGTTGGCCACCATTCCAACATAGGAAAAATGATTTCTTAACTTTAGGTTCTTTTCGCAATCTTATCCCCATGAAACTATTTCCACCTATCCATGGAGGGAAGACCATAAATAACTTTCTCGACTAGTGCAAAATGTTGGCTTCTTTTACCTTACCAACTTTATTAATTTACTAAACAGTAAATACTTCAAATAAATACATCAAACATGCCATGTAAACATATACACAACATCAACATGAACATATATAAACACCATGAATATAACATCAATTATATTTGGTTCACTAATACTTAAAATGACCCACTACATCCTACTACATGTGCTTCCTTTCCACATGGTGGGTAAGGGAGCATAACTCTCTTCAATTCCTTGACTTCTTATGCACCCACAACTCTACAAGGATGATGAAGGATTACAAAACTAAGACATGACATGAAATGAGACTCCAAACCCCCTAATATTTAATGCATGATGGAGGAGGGTAATAAATGCAATCCACAACTACACGTCCTCTATAACCTATTGTTACATTTAAAACCCTATTTTTCCATTAATATCATAACAAACTGAAACCCTTCTAAGTCAACAATGATCAATGATAATGAGTAAGCATCATCAATATTGTGTTCACACACAACTAAGGGATACCATGATTTCCCCACTGTGAGTTGGTTAATGAATACATTTTGCAACCCAACTATAGCATTCATGACTAACCATCATGCACTTTCAGCAACCACTATAATCAAAAGGACCACTACCTGAAACTAAAAGGGAGAAATCTTAAAGTTAGATAAGGATAGGAATAGATAGGTAACTATTTTTGGGTTGCCTCCTAGTATGGCTTCTCTAACTTCAATGATGAAAATTAATGAACAACTTGACAAGCCCAACCACCTCTTGAAATTAGGGATTCATCTAGAACATATCCTTGAAAATCCAAGATTCAACCAACGCGACATTTTGAGAAGAGGTGTTTTTAAAAGAAGAAGTTGCAACAATGCAATAGGGGGATCATTGGGTGTTTTAAATAATTACACTATTGAAATCTTGAGCAATTGGTTTATTAGATGGATATGCAAGATTGATGCCATATTTTCTTCTTCTCTCATTCCCCTTCTCTTTTTCGTAGGTATTATTTGAGTAATAGGATTTTTAAAGGGATACAACTAGGCCTAGTATTGAGATTTAATAATCCCCAATGCTAGTGATGTTAAGCCATAAATAGTGGCACATTACCCCTTAATTGGGACATATTACATTAGTATTTTTATTTTATTTATGTCGGCTTGGGTCCATAGTTGTAATTGTACCTCCTAGTCTCCTATATATACCAAGGAGGCCTTTTTCATTTGGAATAATCTTGTATTTGTGAATTCGTGTAATGTATAAGGAGGTTTCCCCTTAGAAGAGGCTTATTATCTGAATTTCTCTCTTTTTCAAGGTGTGGAGTACTTATTCTGAGGTTTTTTATGCTATTTCGATATTTGTTTCTTAACATTTGGTATCAGAGCTAGAGAATCCTTGGGACTAGCTTCTTCAAAACAAGTCTTCTTGGAATTTTCACTACAACTTGTTTTCTGGAAGGTTTCAAGATATGGAATTTATATGGTGTAGAGGAGACATATAGAAATAACCTAGGTCCAAATTTCAGATCTTGGTTCATTAAAGTTTTAGAGATACATTCTATTCAAGTTAGGGTTTTTGACTAGTTCTGAAACTAGTATGAAACAAGTCTTCTTGGAAGTTTCTCTCCCAATTTTTTTTGGCTTGTTCAAGTTCTAAATTTTTTACAGTACAAAATAGGAATAGTGAAGTATCTTGTGTACAAATTTCAGCCCTTCATTCATTGTACTATGCAATTTATTCTCTGAGGAAATTAGGGTTTTTGGTTGGTCCATATTTCAGTCTAAAACAAATGTTCTTGGGAAAAATGTTATATCTGAAGCTACATACCTCCAAATTAAGTGATACATGTTCCAATGGTTAGGGTACAAACAAAATTTTTACTGGTGCAAATTTCAAGTTCTGAAGTGAAGGCAGTGACACGTGACATGCCATACAATTTCACTCTCCTAAAAGGGAAAAAATCAACACATCTTAGGAAAGTTATCATAAAATTCTCTTAGAGAATCCAATATTGGTCTAACCTATGGGGTTGGAAAGAAGAAATTCTAGGCTACCTTAGGCTGAAAATTTACAATCATAAGGGCTGAAATTGTAGAGCTACAACAGAATAAAGGTCGGATAGAAGAATAGTCTCCAAATCAGGGTTTTAAAAGCACTACAACTTGGGGAAAATGTGGTTCTTCCACATAACTAGAGTATATCGGAAGGCCCCTTTCGAATGGTTGCACATTAGACATCACTACTATGGATTTGAGCTCCCACATACCTATCATATTTTGGGAGACCCCCTAGAATCCTAAGACCAATCGAGTACACTATTTGGCTATCTTGTTGCTATAGTACACCGATAACAACACTCAAGGAGGTCACTCACTTGACACTCCATTTTCTGTGAGGACCTCTTCCTAAGCCAATTAGGAATTCCTACCTTGTAGTGATACTAGGCCAACATGCCACACAAAAAGGGAACTTCTACACCAAATAATCCCTCAGATAGTCCTACTTGGACTCTTGATGAAGGTGAAGAAATGTGCAGGGACATAAATGATTTACAAAAGAAGGCAATAACAAAAGATGAACTACAAAATATGATGGATTCAACTGAAGCTAAGTTGGAAGTGATGATGGATACTAATATGGATGGATTAAAAGGGGAGATTAAGAAAGGGTTGAAAATGTTTCTAATAGAGATGCCACCTGAAAGTGACAATGTATCCCATGAAATTCATGATGAGGACACAAGGAATATTAATCAAAACTAGAGAAACTCCAGCTTTGGGTTGAAGATGAACCACTTTCCTAAGATTGAAATGAGGAATTTTGATGGCAAGGATCCAATCACATGGATATTCTAGATGGAGCAGTTCTTTGATCTACATGATGTGCCACACACACAAAAGGTATGAATTGCGCCCTTATATTTAAACCTAATCAATTTGTGTGGTATCGATGGCTTTGTTCTCGCAAATCACTTGTCACTTGGAAATTTTTCACAGAATAAATTATAGCACACTATGAGGATACAAGGAACAATACCTTCTTCAGCCAAATGATAAATCTCAAGCAAAAGGGTTCAGTTGTGGAGCACATTGAGAACTTCCAAAGATTGAATATAAAGGTAATAGATATTCCAGATGAGCACTTGATTGATGTCTTCATAGGATTTTTAAAGGATATCATTCAAAATGAGGTTCATCTTTGGGAACCCAAATCATTAGAGAATGCGTTCAGGGTGGCGAGAAATGTTAATCAAAACTAGAGAAACTCCAGCTTTGGGTTGAAGATGAACCACTTTCCTAAGATTGAAATGAGGAAGTTTGATGGCAAGGATCCAATCACATGGATATTCTAGATGGAGCAGTTCTTTGATCTACATGATGTGCCACACACACAAAAGGCATGAATTGCGCCCTTATATTTAAAACCTAATCAATTTGTGTGGTATCGATGGCTTTGTTCTCGCAAATCATTTGTCACTTGGAAATTTTTCACAGAATAAATTATAGCACACTATGAGGATACAAGGAACAAGACCTTCTTCAGCCAAATGATAAATCTCAAGCAAAAGGGTCCAGTTGTGGAGCACATTGAGAACTTCCAAAGATTGAATATAAAGGTAATAGATATTCCATATGAGCACTTGATTGATGTCTTCATAGGATTTTTAAAGGATATCATTCAAAATGAGGCTCATCTTTGGGAACCCAAATCATTAGAGAATGCGTTCAGGGTGGCGAGAAATGTTGAAAGTAAAAATATGGCTATGGCTAGTAGAAGGACCAACCCTAACATCTATCGAGAGAATAATGTTCCTTCTTCTAAACCACCTCAACCTACAAGGTTGAAACCTCAACAATTGGAGGAAATAAAAGAAAAAGGTTTATGATTTAATTGTGACTTCAAGTTCAACAAGGGACATAAGTGTGGTGAGAACAAATTATTCTACATAGATTGTGAAGAGGAAGAAGAACAAGAACCATCTCAAGATGAAGATGTAGATATTTCTTATGAAGAGATGACTCCCACCATATCATGTCATGCATTGGCTAGAATTAGCACTCCTCAAACCCTCAAGATTGAAGGATATATCAAAAATAAAAAGGTAATAGTGCTAATTCATTCTGGTAGTACTCTGAATTTTATTCACTGTTAATTAACCAAAACTCTCAATTACTTTATATATCCAACGCTAGAGTTTCAAGTAATGATTTAAAATGGAGGAACTATCAATTACTCAGGAAAATTCCATAAGATCAATCTTACTATGGGGGAATATGTAATGAATAGTCCAATGATTGCTATACCCATGGGTGGTGTTGATGTTGTACTGGGGGTCTAATGGTTACAATCATTGGGAACAATAACTTTTAATTTTCAATAACTTTTCATGAAATTCTCATTGGAAGGAAAGGAATTTGATTTAAGGGGTATCACAGGGAAACCCAGTAAGGTGTTAAGCTCTAATGGCATGACAAAATTATTGAAAAAGGGGCATTAGGGTGTAATTGTACAACTATGCTCACTAGATATTAAAACATCTAAGCCATTTATTCCTCTATATCTCCAAGGGATCATTGATAAGCATTCCAAAGTATTTGAAGATATTCCCATAGGTATTCCACCCAATCATGATCATGATCATGCTATTCACTTAATTCCTAGGAGTGTTCCTCCTAACATCAGGCCTTATAGATACCCTTCTGCCAAGAAGAGTGAAATTGAGCGTATGGTTGAAGAAATATTAGAGACTGGAATTATTATACCTAGCCAAAGTTATTACTCTACACCGGTGGTAATAGCACTCAAGAAAGAGGGATCATGGCGTATGTGTCCAAATTATAGAGAGATAAACAAGATCACCATTAAAGATAAGTTTCCCATTCACGTCATTGATGAATTGTTAGATTAACTACATGGAGCAATATACTTCACAAAGTAGGATCTTTGTTCAGGGTATCATTAGATTATAATGAAGGAAGAAGATATCCCAAAAACAAAATTCAGAACTCATGAAGGCCATTATAAATTTTTGGTCATGCCTTTTGGCCTTACGAATGCACCTTCCACATTCTAAGGGTTGATGAATTCCATTTTCAAGCCCTTCCT
The DNA here is from genome assembly GCA_009831015.1 of Picea engelmannii. NCBI lineage: Eukaryota > Viridiplantae > Streptophyta > Pinopsida > Pinales > Pinaceae > Picea > Picea engelmannii. The sequence continues at coordinate 391,740 of ML782499.1, forward strand.
TCGAAAATTTTTGTTAGTATTTTTTGATGGTATACTAATCTATAGCAAGTCTTGGGAATATCATGTTCGACATGTTGATATGGTGCTACAACTACTAAAGGAGCAACATCTATATACAGAACCGTCCAAATGTTTCTTTGGGGCGAAGGAGGTAGAGTATTTGGGTCATATTGTATCTCATGAAGGTGTCAAGTTAGAACCTAACAAGATTAAAGCCACGATGGAATAGATGGTTCCCAAAACATTGAAGAATATTAGAGGATTTTTGGGTTTGATAGGTTACTACCGCAAGTTTGTTCGGAACTATGGAAGAATAACAAAACTTTTAACTGCATTAAATAAGAAGGATGCATTTTCATGGACTCCAGAGGCAACTCAATCTTTTGAACAACTTAAAGAGGCAATGTGCAAAGCTCATGTCTTGACCACACCGGACTTCACAAAAACCTTTATTGTGGAATGTGATGCCTCAGGAAATGGAATTGGTGATGTTATAATGCAAGAAGGAAGGTCCCTTGGTTTTGAAAGTCATCCACTCAAGGGAAAGGACTTACAAAAACCCATTTGTGAGAAGGAAATGATGGAAATACTACATGGATTGAAGCAATGGTGCCCTTACCTAATAGGTAGATACTTCAAGGTCAAAACATATCATGACAATCTTAAATACTTCCTGGAACAAAGAATATCTTCAAAAGAGCAACAAAAATGGGTGACCATGATGTTGGGTTATGACTTTGAAATCATCTACAAAAAAGGGAAGCAAAATGTTGTGGTGGATGCACTCTCAAGAAAGGATGAAGATGTTGAAGCATTTATGTGTGCTATCTCTATCATCCAACCTGATTGGATAACAAAAGCAAGTGATGAATGGAAGAATGAAAAAGAATTGTGGACTCTCATTCAAAGGTTGCAACATGATTCCAGTGCATCCCATACATTTACATGGAAAAATGATTCACTATGGTACAAATATCGCTTATATTTATGTAAGAATTCCCAACTCAAACAAAAGGTACTTTTGGAATTACACACCTCTCTGGTAGGAGGGCATTTGGTATTTTTGTCATAGGGTCAAGAGGGAATTTTTTTGGGATGGCGTTAAAACTAATGTTCAAAGGTTTGTGGAAGAATGTTTGGTTTTCCAACAAAATAAGGTGGAAACAATTAATATCCCACGTGTTTTACAACCATTATCCATTCCAAGTCAGTGTTGGGAGGAGGTTTCCATAGATTTCATCACATGGTTACCGAATTCTGAAGGAAAGAGTGTCATCATGGTGATTGTTGATAGATTTACCAAGTACGTACAATTTTTTTCACTCTCTCATCCTTTCAAATCCAGTAAAGTTGCTACTGCATTCATGGAGACAATTCAAAAGATACATGGAAGCCCAAAGATTATTGTAAGTGATAGAGATCCCATCTTCACTGAACATTTTTGGACAAAAATATTTTCTTGTTTGGGTACTCAATTGGCTCATAGCTCATCTTATCATCCCCAATTTGATGGAGAAACTGAGATAGTGAACAAATGTCTGGAATTCTACCTTCGTTGCTTTGTCTCTGATAAACAAACACAATGGTTCAAGTGGTTACCCTTGGCATAATGGTGGTATAACACTTCCTTTCATATTGCAACAAAAATGACACCATTTATGGCGCTTTATGGATATAACCCACCATCCATCACTTCTTCTCTAAAAGAAAAATATAAGGTTCAAGCAGTGGGAGATCACATTGAGCATCCACATCAAGTTATCTAACTCTTAAAGGACAACCTAACCATGACACATAATTGCATGAAACAACAAGCATATCAACATCGTAGTGAAAGAATTTTTGAAGTAGGGGATTGGGTATTTTTAAGACTACAACCATACAAACAAATGTCCCTCAAGAAAGCTAAGAAGGATAATAAATTATCACCGAAGTACTGTGGCACTTATAAGGTGTTTAAAAATATTGGTACTATGACATACAAATTGGAGTTTCCTAGATATTCGCGAGTACACCCAATTTTCCATGTTTCATGCTTAAAGAAGGTTATAGGTGACAAGATCCCAGCTCAAACTATATTTCCAAAACTTGATGAGGAAGAAAAAATCATATTGGAGCATGAAGCTATCATTGAAACACTAATTCGTTAGCTGAGGAATAAATCAATTTCAGAGTATCCCATTAAGTGGAAGAAACTACCTGCTGAATATTCCATGTGGGAAGATGAGTCTTTTATATTTAAGCATCCAAAACTACTCAAGTATTGAGGAAAACACTTGTTTGAAGGGGAGGGGCATGTTAATCCCTAAATAGTGGCACATTACCCCTTAATTGGGGCATATTACATTAGTATTCTTATTTTATTTATGTCGATTTGGGTCCATTAGTTGTAATTGTACCTCCTAGTCTCCTATATATAGCAAGGAGACTTTTTCATTTGGAATCATCTTGTATTTGTGAATTCATGTAATGTATAAGGAGGTTTCCCCCTCGAAGAGGATTATTATCCAAATTTCTCTCTTTGTCAAGGCGTGGAGTACTTATTTTGAGGTTTTTTATGCTATTTTGATATTTGGTTCTTAACAAGTGCCCTACTTGTATTACAAGAATGGATACTCCAATATTGTGATTTTATAGCCCCAACCCCTAGAGCTTATATTGTATCAAAAGAACTGGATTTTTTTTTTTTTTTGTAATTAGAACTAACATGTTTTCCACTAAAGAAATTAATGAAACTCATCCAAGTTATCCTTATTCTCATTATTTACATTTTCTATATCAAATGGTGTTGAATAAACCATTGGATCTATGCTTTCCTTGTCCATTTGGTTTTCCATTTAATGAATGTACATGTTAGGAAAATAATGTTCAACCTCCTCCTAAGATCATGTTCATTCTTTCTATTGTATTATATTCTAAATATGGATTTATGATTAGGTGCCCCTTTGAAGAGACTAAGTTGAACCTATTCCTGGAAGGGTTTGATCATTTGTCCTCAGTCTCCCTCCAACAACATACATCACCTTTTCTTATTTGTTGCAAATAGTAGAGGCCACCATAATACATCACCTACCTCTACAATAAAACTGGCTTGAGGTTCATAGAACAAATCTTGAGGAAGTGATGAGGATACCTAACCTATATTTAGAGCTAGGTTGAAGGCCTAGAGTGATGTAGAGAGACACACTTGCACATTATGCCTTGGCATTCCCCCTGTATGAGTGAGTGAGAGAGAATAAGGGGGATAACCTAGGAGACAATAAAAAGTCTAGAGCATGAACATGAGAATGATAGATTGAATGAATGGAAATGAGAGAGTTGAGGGAAATGATGGTTTCCATTCCCTCTCATAGGAGAATGAAGTAATCTTACTCTTCCCCATAATGATTGCACTTATTTTGTGCTTCAATAATTATGTGAGAAGGATTTCCCACCATCTTTTACTTGTATTAAATTATTGATTTTATAATTCAAAGGAGGTGGATGGATTCATTTAACACACATGGTGTTAAAGAGATGAATTCATAGTTTGACACTTGACAATAGAAAATTTACTTTCCCATAGGTTCCCTTTCCTCTTCCCCTTTTGGTGGAATCATAACCCCTCTCATGCTCTCTGCAACCAAGTTGAATCATTATATATTATGTTTCACACATCAATATTTATATAGATTAATTTAATCATGGAAAGCCTATCACATGGTCCATAGAAGTATATTTACATCATTGCCTATCCATTCAATAGTTAAGACTTGGCCTTAAGCTATAAACAAGGAATCTGTACTAACATATATATATATATATATATATATATATATATATATATATTATACATGATGTCATTTATTTGAGATGACATGGCTTGACTCCCATCATTATAACTAAATATTTACAATTTATACATAATCTGATCCAATACATTCTAGGGGTCAAAATCGTGGTATTACATAAATCATGGATAATTGATAGTTAGTACCCAAGTGAAAAGTTTGAGTAGGTAAAAGTTGAAAGATACACATTCAAGGATATTTCCTAAAAGAGTGAGGACCAAAAAAACCTATGTGGAACAAATATATTATGTGAATCCAAAATACACGGAGAAAATATGGGTAAGAAACCATCACAATACTAATGAATATTAACAATAGTAGTGAATGGTAGAGTGGTGTAGCTACATATATGGATGAATATTAGTTATAATGTCCAAGTGGAACCCTAATATATTTGTGGATGAAAAGGAAATATAGAGGAAGTAGAATAACAAAACTTAGGATCTAGAGTGTTATATGCTATGAGGGACCTTAGAGCTATACATAATAACATTATTTGTTTCATACATTTTTTGTTGAAATATAGCCTAGTGAGCTAGCTTGAGTGGTTGAGTGATGTGAAATACAAGAAATAGGTCTTAGGGTCAATTCCTTGAGTTGGTTGCCTCAATGATATTATTGATATTTGTGGGCCTCACTAGATGTCCCTGTCGAGTCAGGTGCACTATAGTCTACACTGTTATCACTGAAAAATCATCTGCATCATTGCACACAATGGTTGAAGCAAGACATCAATTCTAGCAACAATTAGTACACTTACAACATCAAAATCCATTAAAAAGGCACAAAACTATACACTTGGTTCAAAAATTAAAGTGCACAAATTCACCAAAGGAAGCGTGCGCACAGTGCATAGATTGTGCAGGCTAACACAACCCCGGAGTGTGCACTGTGCGTAAGATGCACAAATTTCTATGATAAAATTCATGCAATTCTCATGAAAAACACATTTATGAATCTTGTCGGCCTCTAAACCACTTCTAGTCCGACCCCCAACATGATTTGAGACTCAGATCTGAGTGAAATATATCTTGGAGGTTGGTCAAGGGCTAAGAAGTGCCCTAAAAGGCCCCTTGTTCACACTATGAACCAGTTGTATCTTGCCATGCATGGACACTATAAATATGTGCCATGGGTGTGCTAGAAAATAAAAACTTCAAGGTATTGTTATGCTGGAAGAATTCTTCTTGGAAAATCCTCTTTTCTCTTGGAATCATTCAAACACTATAGCAAGGGTCATTCCACTCACCTCTTGAGAGGATTGGCATTGTATTTCTTCACCATTGTCACTTGTCATTGCATGAAGAGAAGAGCTCTCTAGTAGGGAACTCAAGATCCCTACAAAGGAGGAAGAGGGGATTCATAAGTCCCTACCTTTCTCTACGGTGTTAGCCTATCAATATATTGATCCATTGGTAGCTATAAGATGGTCATTTTTTGCTTTTCACAGTTCTAGTTCTTGCAAGCTTCTCTAACATTTATTTCTCTTTGTTTTTAGTTTTATTTATTTGTTTCATGTGTATTTGGTTATCTAATCAACTCACAAACCTCTTTCTTGTTTAGCTGACTTAACTAATCATGCAAGTGTTGTGTTTTTTCTCACCCATGTGACAAAACCAACACAACATACACCACCTACTTTACATTGAGTACCATCCTTAGAATGAGGGAAAGTGCTTGGAGGTTTCTTGCAACTCTAATTTCCACGAAAAAAAATAATTTTGTTAAAACCTAAAATTTTAATTAACGAAAAGTTTTCATTGTTTTGTCTCTCAAGTTGTAGGCACTTGTTGTGCACACAGTGCTAAATAGTCTGAGACTTATTGCTTATCTTGTCTATTCCACATTAGTGTTAATGTGGTATTATAGTTCCATTGTGAAGAATTTTACCATGTGGTATTAGAGATTACATAGATACAATTGAAGGAGCTACAAAACTATGGAATATTATTAGAGCTATTTTGTTCATTCTAATTGTTCTTACATTGTATCAGAGCTAGTGTGATTGTTTGAAGTTTTTTTGCTAGGGTTTCTTGTACACAAGCAACCAAATGAACATGTTTATTTTCTACAATGCATAAAAATATATATACATGTAATTTTTTAAACCTTTATAGTGAAACAATGCATACGAATTGTTAAGCAAAATAGAAAGAACATCAAAGGCATACACACGTAGTACACTTAGATTTACCGTAGAAATGCTAAACTAGGAAAACCAATAAACCTTCGAGCCACACCTCTTACATTACATCCAAAACCCTAATTTGTTAACCATGATAAGATCACAACCCCAATTCCTTGACCAAAATTAGATTACAATGGGTCAAAAACATCAAAACAAGCCAAAAATAGACCCAAAAAAAACCCAAAAAAGGTGCATAGAAATAACAATGCAAATATTATAACACATTCCCAACAATGTGATTCTAGGGAATAGGTCTTGTAAAAATATCTTGGGAATAGGTCCTAACATAGGTCTAGTAACCCTATTAACAACTTTATGCATCCTTCCTTTAATATAAATTTTCCTCATTATGTTAGTATTTCAAAATTAGAACCTCTTTCTCTCTTTGTCTTACTTTCAAAATTATATTGGAAAAGGATTCTTATAGATACCTAAAGATACAAAGACTGACTATTTGTTACCAAATATACTTTAGAAAACATCATGGTCTTTCCTTAGTCTAGCTAACATGATCATTATACGGCTAATATTTATGTCTATTTTCCAATCTTTGAGATTTTCAGCCCCACGTCTAGATAAAGGAGGTTATTTTCTAAAAGTTTATCTTTTCAATAGTTGTTTCTCTTCCCATTCAAAATTTATTCTTGATATTTAAGTTCTACAAATTCTAACAATTCCCATATAGAAATACACTTCTAGTTCAGGGGAATTTTCTTAGTAGTTGGTCCTATCAAACCTCATCAACATATGTGAAAACAAGATTTTGTTCCACAAAGAGAAATGTGTATTAATCACACTAGACAAAAGTTTTCCCCAAGAACCACATGGAAGAGGAAAGGGATTCTCCAACCAACTAATGGTTTTTTTAACCTTATTCCAACGTCCAACGTCCAACTTTTTAACCTTGTTCCTAAAGAATTAATTGAGTAAGAATTACTTAAGCTTGGAGATTAAGACAACTTTCATATCATCTTTGTGTTTGTATTATTAGTTCTATTAAAGAGATTCAATATACTATCTTGATCCTTGAGAAGTTGATAGGGATCACTTAATTTTAAAATGCCATGTTAAGTTTTTATGTTGAAATCCTATTATTATTATTATTATTCATACAAACTCTTTGGCTAGAAATTGATTAGATATAAGTTGTATAATTTTTTAAATAATAAGTATTTGTATTCATAAAAAAATTAGTCGTGGCTCTACTTATATAACCTTAATATAATTAAATTAAGTTGATTGGGAGCGAGAGCTAGGGTTTTGATGCACACGACAATCTAAGGTTGCCAGATCTAATCACTGGTATCTCAATAGCGAAGAAGTCTGCGGATCGCACCTTAGTGACCCCTCTCATGGAAACCCATGAGGGGGTGAAAACCCCCTCATACAATGATGTAATAACAAATGGGAAATCCAAAGTAAAAATCCTTCAGACCACTTTCGATTCGCCACCTCACTTACGTGATCAGATCCTTCAAGATGAACAAAAGTTTGGCAAAGCAATGGAAGTGGAAGCATAAGATTCACATCCAAAAGTGACTCGGGATTGGGAGCTTGACAAATGAATTCCACAAATCCCAATAGCTCCAAGGTATGTAATCAATTCCACCAGGGTGGGAGAAAATACCCAGTTCATGAAAGGGCATGCATTAATCAAGAAATTTATCGGTTTATGGACTTCTGAGTGAGATCTTTTCAAATGGATCAAACACTGGTGGAACCCCAAAGGGAAATATGACCTTCAACTAGGATCTAAGGGATTCTTTATGATTCTATTCTATAGCTTGGAGGATAAAGACTGCACTTTTGAAAATGACCCACATTTTTACAACTCGACAGGGTTGTATCTCAGGTTTTGGACAAATCACTTCTGCCCGGAAAAGGAAGACTTATCTCATGCACCAATATGGATCCATATTTAATCTCTTCCCCAGGAGCTATGTCTCGAAGAAATAATCATGGGTATCAACAACACCCTCAGGATCTATGTCAAATCCTCAGAAGCCACCAGATAGAGAAGGTACAATACATCTTATGCTCGTATTTGTGTTTATATGAATGTATTCAAAGCTCTGTCGGGGTATCTAATCCTTGAATATCAGGATGAGGAATGGATGAAAACCATTGATTATGAGCATATTCCATTCCATTGTTGAAAATTTCATGAACATGGCCACCTATTCAGGGACTGTCCCCTTAATTCCCCCCTAGTCCGTCTGAGGATGACAATGGCAAACAAAAACATGGTTTCACTCAGGTTCATAACTACAGAAGGCCAAACTTGTGAAAGACAACTCAATGACAAGGGAAACAATCATCAATGAGTAATTCTTTAGATATTCTAACCCATTTTTCAGAATTCCAGGAAGCGCAAAACCCTCATCAACTGCGAGGAAATGACAGTGGGAAAGGAAAGGAAAAACAAGTCTCAGATCCTGTGTTGGAGAAAGTGATGCAACCTAAATACCTTTCCCACCCGAGCACGAAAAATACGATGGATGACGATGGATATCTGGAAATGATGGTAGATAAGACTGACTTGGAGGACATTGACCTAGAGCGCCTTGTGTAGGCCTTCAAAAAAAAGGAAATACAGTCCTTACCTTCGAAGAAACTATTCAAAGTGCACAAAGTATACATGAACTCAACAATGGGAGCCACATCTTGATCGATAATATGATTAGGCATCAGTCCTAACCAAGCCATAGAGAAAAATAAAATCCCAAAGGAAGGAAAAATTCGAGTAAGGAAATCAACTCAACAAATTATTCAAGAGGTTGGAAGCTTCATGATTAAATCACGTCAAATCCATAAACTTTCTGCAACTTTTTTCCCACCCCTCCTAGAATTTCCTCATGAATATACTCTCGTGGAACATCAAAGGACTTAATGGAAGAACCAAACAAAGAGTTATTCAAAGCTGCATAATGGACAAAAACCCAAATATCTTGTTTCTTCAAGAAACAAAATGTTAAGACATGATAGCCGAGGGAATGTTTGAAAAGTGTTGGCGTCGATGCCATTTTATCTACAATGATGTTAATGGAGCATCAAGGGGAATTGTGGTCCTCTGGAACCCAACCACGGTTACTTTGGATGGTTTCTCCTCCATGGCCTAGACACTCACAACAATATACCAGGTAGTTGGTTCCAATCAAGAGGGTATTCTCACAAATTCATATGGCCCCTAGAAGCCTCAAGATAAGGACAATTTATTGCATGCCTTAAAATCCATAGGTACTATAGTTGGATAGAAGCGATGGATCATTGGGGGGGACTTTAACATGATCCTCTCTCTAGAGGAAAAATGAGGAGGCATTAGAATATTGGACAAAGAAAGTGAGAATTTTCAAACCCTAATAGACGATCTGTGTCTAGTAGATATTGAAGCCAAAAATGGTACATTCACGTGGACAAACAGGTGCCCAGGCCGTTACCAAGTAGTGAGTCGGCTAGATCATTTTCTCCTTTCTGAATCAATTATGGTGGACGACCCTTTGATGGATGTGAGAATATTTCCCAAAGCTAGCTCCGACCATTGACCCATCTAGTTCTGGCTTGACACAACAAGTACGCCCAAGCTTAAGCCTTTCCGATTCAAAAATTTTTGGCTTAGACATCCAAACTTTCAAACCAATGCTCCCTCCTGGTGGGAAAACACTATTGTACCAAAAGGAACGCTCATGTATCAATTTCAACAAAAACTGAAGAACTTTAAGCAACACCTAAGGAAATGGAATAAAGCAGTCTTTGGCAACATATTCCAAGCCCAAAGGTCTTTGGAAAAGCAGATGGAGGAGATTCAAAAGATAATCATTTCATAGGGACCCTTGGAATCCCTTCTTAAGGAGGAAGTGATGATTAAAACACAACTAGATGAGACATATAAACAAGAGGAAATCTTATGGTGACAAAAATCTAGAGTACAGTGGCTCAAGGAAGGGGAAGGAAACACTAAATTTTTTCATCGCTCCATGATCCAACAAAGACACATAAATCGTATCACCAATATGGAAAACGATAGTGATGAGTAGATTATGGATCACGAGGGGCTGGAGTGAGAGCTCACTGATTCTACAAAACTATGCTAACTGAGCCAATCCTAGATCAGTCTCAAGACATCAATAAAATCACCCAACACATACCAGTGCTTATATCGTTGGAGCAGAATGAAGCAATCCTAAGACCCATCACCATAGAGGAAGTGGATCAAGCTATGAAAAAGATGTTGGTGGGGAAATCCCTTGGACCGGATGGTTTTACCATGGATTTTTTCCATCATTGTTGGCCAATGGCAAAAGAAGAAGTCTGGTAGCGAGTAGATGAATCACGCACTTCTGACATGGTGTTATCAACCCTTAATGAAATCTTTATCACTCTCGTTATAAAAGAGGAAAATGTCTCTCACCCAAGTCAATTCCGGCCCATTTCCCTCTGTAATGTCATCTACAAAATCATTACAAAGGTAATTTCCATCCAACTCAAGTTGATTTTACCTTTCATCATATCCAAGGAACGATTCGGCTATGTAGAGGGGCGAAAAATTATTGACAATGTTATACTAGTTCATGAGGTAATTCACTCTCTCAAGTCCACCCAGACTCCAGGTATGCTTCTTAAATTAGATCTCTCCAAATCATTTGATAGATTAAGCTGGAAATACATAAAAGGCATTCTCTTATCTTTTTGCTTCAGAGCTGACTGGGTCAATTGGATTCTCAATCTTACTTCCTCTTCTTTTTTTTCCATACTTTTCAATGGTGCCCCCTCCAAACCATTTAAATATTCACGGGGGATAAGGAAGGGGGATCCTCTCTCCCCCTTCCTCTTTGTCATCATGGAAGAAGGCCTCAGCCGATATATTAATGCTTCCATAAGAAATGACTCTCTCAAGGGCCTCTTTCTTCATGGGATGCAACCACTGGCCTCTCATAATCAATTCGTAGATGATACAATGCTTATGGGAGCCCCAAATTCCTAGGAAGATTGCAAACTCCATGAGATTCTATCAGACTTTTGTGATTCCTCTGGCACGAAGATCAATTTCTCCAAATTCTAGCTTTACTTCTTTAATACTCCTCTAGTTGTCAAAAATCACATCTCTCATCTCTTACAAATTCCATGGGGCTCCCTTCCATCTAATTATATTGATATTCGCCTTATTGAATCAACATGTAGTAATATCTCTTGGTCTCCTATTCTGCAGTGTCTCGAAAAGCATTTGAAATATTGGACCTTTTTCTCTCTCAACTTAGTTGGTTGACTTGTCCTGCTTAAATCCATCCTTCAAGCCATTCTAATCTATCTTTTTTTGATTCTATCGGCTCCCATTTTTTTTCTAAATGCCATTCGCAACCTTCAGAGAAACTTCCTATGGAAAGGTCACAAAACTAATACCAAATGGGCTTTGTTCAGTTGGTATAAGATCTTCAAACCAAAACTAAATGGTGGACTGGGCCTCCATGATCCCAACTTGTTAAATGAAACAATGGGAGCCACAATTTGGAGGAGATGGATAAACTATCCAAAGGAATTATGGAAGAGACTCTGGCAGATGAAATATACTATGGGGATAGAAGAAACTCAACTTATTCACACAACAACTCATAATATTGGCTCCAACATTTGGAATGCAACATGACACAATAGCCCCATTGTTTGGTATCATGCTTTCTAGGAGATAATGGGGGGCCATAATGCTCTGTTTAGGTCCAATTCATGGAAACAACTCCCTCCGCTACAATATATGGAACACTTAATCCATCTTCAAGAGAAAATGCCACATAATGAGGAATTAAAGATTGCAGATCTATGGAAAGAAGATCCTCCATACTCTCAATGGTGTGAATGGAAAAATACTCACATAGACCTACAACTACAAGAGGACTGTAATATCAACCCTTGGCAACTTGAGGCCGCCCAAGGAAGAATTTTCAAGAGGGAGGGAGAATACATCTTTCACTGGGGGCATTCCCCCAAGGGAACATTTTCCATCAAAGAGGCATATGGATCAAAATCCCAATTTCATCTTTAGACAAAAGAAGAAATATGGCATAGAATCTGGAAATCCAATCTATGGCCAAAAGTATCTCTCTTCCTTTGTCTTCTTATGTAGAACAAAATATTAACATGGGAAAATTTGAGGAAAATAGGGTTCATTAGGCCCTCAGTTTTCCATATTTGCAGAGCTCAAGAAGAATCAATGAAACACCTACTAAATCAATGCCCCTTTATACTCAGCCAATGGAATGAAATTGCAAGTACTATGAGAACCACATACAGGGTAGGAGACAACATCACTCTCACCATCAACAAATGGAGATAGTCAACTTTCTCCAACATCATCCTCAACTAAATATGGTAGATTTTGTCGGGTTTTTTGGTCTGGAAAATTTGGAAGGGAAGGAATCGACTAATCTTTCAAAACAAGTCCATTAATCACACCTTTGTTCGGTCACAAATATTTGGATGCATTCAGGAAACTATAATATCTCAGCAATGGAATAGTGAAGACTTCAAGGCTAGCCCCAATGAGAGAATCATACTATCCAAATGATGGCTCAATCTCGATCTGAACCAAAAAAACTTAAATACTAAGCAAAGAATAACTCATCACCAAAGCTCATTAGTCTGGAACCATCCCCCCCCCCGGTTTCCACAAATTAAATTTTGATGGTGCCTCCAAGGGAAACCTAGGAACAATAGGATATGGTGTAGTACTCAGAGACAACAATGGTCTAATCACTCACATTTAGGATGGGAATTTAGGCATTGATTCCAACAATTTAGTGGAGCTTTGGGGCCTAATACGTGGGATACAATTGGCCTCTCATGTGGGGATTATCCAATTGATAATTGAAGGTGATTCCCAGATTTATCATATCTATGGCCACAGAATTCTCCATGGATCAAATGTAGTGAAAGTCTCACCTAGCTGACGCCTCCTTTACCCTCTAACTCTCCTAAACACTCTACTGCACTCTGGCCTTAGCCTTATTACCTCACATGTTCGCAGAGAAGCCAACATGATAGCATATAAGATAACAAAAATGAAATGTTTCTAGATTCTTTTGGCTTCCGCTATCAACAATGAAATGAAACCGGGTCCCCTTCACCCACATATGTGAACGGAATAGGCGCCCCCCCTCTTTAGGATCTGTTGGTTCTTCAGGTTGAATTGTTGCGGTCGCGACGATAGAAGTGGGGTCTGCATCAATGATCTATTTTTTTTCATTACTTTCTGGATCAAATTATGAATCAGGGTTTGGCTCCTTGTCTTTGATCTTGACCACCAATGAATGTTTTGAGCAACATTCATCGGTGTTGTGCCAGGGGATTTTGTGGAAGTTGCACCACTTCCTAGTGCCATTCTTCGTCTTTCCCTTACCCTTGTTTTCCTGTGTCTTGGACTGGTTGTCAGGAGGTTGTTGGTTAGGTCTGTCTTTATTATGATTTGGTTGTTGCGGATTTGTAGACCCAAACTCCTATTTGTTCTGGTGCCTAAATTTCTGCTCGATTTTGACAACATATCGATAGGAAACTCCCAATGATGAGATGATTAGGAAATCCATTTCGGTTTGGATATACTTATGCAGAGCCCACGATATTTCAGAACCAAATGTCGCTTAGAGTATTTGATACTGAGCTTGGTGCACAAGGTATGGAAAGTATTTGTGAAATATGACACCGTTTGGCCCCTCTCTTACCGCATTGTGGTCCATCTCATGTATTGGTCATCATAGTTATCAACAAGGTAATATTGTTCCTTGATCGCATCCACAAAAAAATCACAAGTGGGATCGAGCCCATATATTCCAGATTCCTTTGTGGTACTTTTCTCCCAGTAAGTTTCCCACCAATGTTTGACATGGGGGAGAACCTTGAAGAGTGCGAAGGTGATATTTTCCCTGTCAGAAAAATTGTGAACATAGAAATAACGTTCTAGTAGATTTAACCATTTTTCTAAGGCATCCGTATCTATCTGACCTTCAAATATGGGAATATCAAAATTAACTTGTACCTTGAAGGGAGAGGCTCCTCCAAAGTGGCATCTTGATGAATATGCGTCTGTTGCTATCGGCAGGTGTTGAAGGATGTGGGAAAAATTCTCTATAATTTCATCCCTCTGTTGCATGAGAGCTTTCTCAAGAAAAGGGTTAATAGAATATTCTGCTCCGTCATTTTTATTTTATTCCACCATGGAGGGTTTCTTGGGTGTGCAAGAGAGATTTTACTCAAGAGAGACAAGCTCGAGACCCAACTTGCTATACTCGAACCTTGTTGGAGACATGCACTAAAAAACTATCAAGAGAAGCTTGCTCTAATACCATTGATCCAGATTATTTTCGGAACGAAATGAAAGCAAAGATATTACAATGAAGTGCACATAATATTTCTAGAAACAGAGAAATACAATAATACATGATTTCTATTAATGAAATAAATGTACAAAGACTGTAAAAATACAGAGTGAAAGACTCGCTAGAATGGTGGCAACTTATCTCCGAGAAGAGATGTGATGACTACACTCATTTGCAAGAAGATGAGTACAATGAGGCTCTAAAGGCATTTTTATAATAAACATGAATTCCAAAACCCTAGACATCCAAAAACCTAACCCTAGGAGATGAAGCGCCAAAAGTCATGTGGGCACCATTGGGGTAAGTTAGTACATCAACTTCTCGGGGTCGTAACTTTTGGATATGATCTCCATTTTAGGTGTGTGATAGCCCATTGGAAAGGTATTTTTGAGAACTACACATTATGTCATCAACATCTAACTTTGTGTACAATTTGACTATGGAAAGCCAAGAAAACATTGTTTAGGGCCCTAAAACGACCCTAGAAGTACATAAATATGTACTAACATGAAAAATTCCTAAATAATCCAGTTGGAATAGGTGGGCAACCGCCATTATCCACCTGGATGCTGTGTAGGGATTCAGGACAACCCAAAAAGTGCAGAAACCGCAATTACAAAGAAATTTCCCCATTAGAGAGAAACGTGTTGAACTGAAAACTGTCAAGATGAGCCAATTGGACTTTAGAATAGGTGGGTGGCCACCAATATCCACTTGGATCAACTTTTTTCTTTGGCCTAGGTTTTCTCATCACAAGGTTTATGATGTATTTGCCATAATAGTTGCTCCAATTTTTCTAGCAATTCTTTATGTTTCAATGCCTTGTTGACAAATTTCCTCCCATAGCTTGACAAAAATAATTGACCCATAACATCTCCCCATCAAGTTATCCATCCATTGGGCTATTTAGGCCATGACATAAATTCCATATATGCTTGATGGCTTCAATACAAGTTGGTTGCATTAATTGAGACACATTGAACATAAATATGTTTTTTCGTGTTTTTACTTTTGCAATGTGTTATAACCCTAAATTGCACCATACATGCATACCTGGCATCAGACCATCTTACTTACTATTTTTTCCAAGCCAACACTGAAAAACTCTTCTTAAAAACACTATTTTTGAATATGTACGCACCCTACACCACTACTGCCTGTGTATGTATGCTAGTTGCACTACTACTGCCCTCATATGTATGCTATTTGCACCATTATAGCCCGCATATGCCCACAAAAGTTGCAAAAAAAATAAAATTGCAAGGGATTTGTGGGGAAACCCCCCTATGGACTACACTAGGGTTCAATCGTGCATGCATAGATAACCGTCTAAAGTCTCCTACTTTTAACAACTATCCTGACAATACCCCACATTCATGCATAAAATACAAAGTATAAGGATTAGGTAGTCTTACCTTAAACTCCGCATCCAGTGTTGATCCTTTTGTGTTCGGTTGCTTCTCGACTGCAAATCTCCTCCCAAGGTTGACCTGCATTCACCAAAAGACAAACAAGAAAATACAAACATGCATTTTATATATGAATTAGTGGGTTAGATGTCATAATAAAATGTAAATCAAACATAAATATTGAACACATCATATGGCGGGACGGAAAAAGTACTTCTTTATATTAATCTCACTAAGTCACTTACAAAATGAGATCGACGACTGCTCCTTGAACCCGGTCCTGGGCTCCTCTTCACCAAGCTCCAAATGCTTCCATGTATCCTTCTTCTCTCACACTTCTCTCTAGAGAATGGGCATAGGCTTATGAATGAGGAAAAAGGCAAGAATATGTCGGAATTCTGGGTCAAAACTCACAATGTGGCTGCAAATTCTTGGGGCAAGGGGGGAAAGTGAAATGGGCAGAGTTTCACTGTTGCTATGTTTCTCCTTGGAATGAGACCCCAACACCTCCTTTTATATGACAAAAGGATGGTTATTTGATTGGGTGACGGGTTATAGGCAGTGGATTAGTTGGGAAACTACCCAATAGCCCGTAATCTCAATGAATCCCTTGCAACTTTTTATTTTTTGCAACTTTTGTGGGCATACGCGGGCTATAATGGTGCAGCTAGCATACGTACATGGGAAGTAGTGGTGCAGCTAGCATACATATGTGGGAAGTAGTGGTGCATCTAGCATACATACGCAGGCAATAGTGGTGCATGGTGCGTACATCTTCAAAAATAGTGTTTTTAAGATAAATAATACAATGCCCCATGAGATAAAGAATACAATAGGCTAATGGTCCAAGAGGGTAAGCTCTCCCAAATCTTGAGAACGCCTTTTTGTGCCATAATTAAAGAAAAATAAGTTTTTCTCAATGAGTATCACTCGATGAAGTCACTTCAACATCCTTTATTTATTTTTCTAGAAATAAGTGAACCACAACTCACAAGAATCCTTGCTATGAAATTTGTTAGGGTTGTATAGACCCAATATATCTTTCATGCCATTCCAATACACAGTCTCTCAATAACATTATAATAAGTAACACGCCTTCCATATCTTCACGAGTTTGAACATTATAGAGATTGCCACATAGGGGCCAAGTAGCCTCTAAGAACTCTTGAGTCAACGAATCCCCAAAGAATGTTTTTGTCAACATCATTTAAGGCACAAATGTTAACCAACCCAAACACTTGGTGATCCACATCAACCAAATCCACACCATATGGTGTGAGAAGTCGATACCATGTTCAACAAGACGAGTTGTAAAGGGTAGGAAGTCTCTGCCAACAGAGGAAGTCTATTAGATGCATACAACTTTTGTGTTTTTCTATGTTGACTGGCATTTTGAACTTCTGCCTCCTCATGAAATTGATCTCTAAACTATGGTTGTTCCATCACTTTCTCCTTGTATGGATACAATAAGGGTCTGAAATGCCTAAATATGAATAAATCTCAATGCATATGACATGTGAAAAATGATACACTATAAACATAAAACTTAAAATGAAGGGAATTCATAATATTTGGTTGTTAGATTTCCAACAGTCAGGCAGGGGTAAATTCAAATTCTAGTTTTTCTAATTACCATGATACCATAAATTGTGATCATTGAACCATTACTAGCCATCCTTAGCTTTTTTAGATCTTATAATGACAAGTTAAAAACTAATAATGCATGCATTCGTTCTGCAAATGTAGGATTGCAAATTTTAATTTAGATGGTTGATGTTAATTTTAGAAAAGAGTGGATACAACTGTGAATCACAATGATATGTATGTATGGTCCCGAATTATCACACATATATACATACATATTTGTATATGTATGTACACACACACACATACATCAATGGCATGCCAATGCAACATTACACACACACACACACACACACACACACACACACACACACACACACACACACACACACATTAATGGCATGCCAATGAAACATTACACACACACACACACATACATCAATGGGATTTCAATGCAACATTGGAATTTGAGATTATTTTGAGCATGATTCATATGCCACTTACATTAAATTTTTCCAAAAAGTCTCATGGAAGATTGGAGCGTCTCAATTATACGATATACATGTTGTAGTCTCACAATTATATGATATACGTGTTGTAGTCTCGCCGAGTTCAAACTTTAACAAACATTTGTTGTCATCACAACATTTATTTTCAATTTAAATATCAAACTTGACCCATGAAAATCCAAGAATCACAATATAATCAAGGATATGCAAACACATCCACATAAATTACACCTAGACCAAGAAATTTAGTGTCAAATAAATAATTGAGAATATTCGATCAATAAAATATGCAACATAGAGACTTTAGAAGAGGAAAGTCTTATAAAACAAGGTTAATCATCTCGTTGTATTAGATTATTTATAAATATTTCATTCTAGAAAAAATGAAATGAAATTTTTTGTAGGAGCCATTTCCAATTATATGATTGATACACTAGGTTATTGCTTCCACTGTCCCGAAGACATTCACTCGACACAGGTGTGGGCCTCTCAATATGCAGTGAGCATCTAGGTAGGAAGGTGTTTAATGACCACATGTAGGAAGGTGTTTAATAGCCATGTGGTGACCTAACCCTAACATGTACGAGATTTCGAGTTGTGCATCATCTTCCACCTAGTTTGCATGCATGCTTCTCATGCATCCACTCTAGGTTTGATGCCCACTCGGGATAAACCAAACTCCATTGCACTCGCCCAAATGAAATGCATGTAAGCCTGGATAGGGATGTCGTTTGCTTCGATATTGTGTACGATGACAATGAAACCTTGAACTGTAAACACCATAGAGAGTAGAGGTGCAACACTGGAGAACCCACAACTGACTCAGATATGAATGTGGTTGAAGCAGGTGATAACTATTCACAATGGTTATTCTTCTACATGTGTGAGTCCATTTATTTTCTCTAGTAAATGCACACTAAGTGTTTTCAAGAATGTTTTCCTGTGTGTGTCCATTTATTTACTCAAGAGATGAGGAGAACCAAAGTCATAGAGAATAATCTTCCGACCTTGCAAACTACATTTCACAATACATAATCATTGTTAACACACACTGCATAAACCAACATTGGAAATCACAAGAAAAAAACAATACAAGCAAATTGACTGGATTATTGGGTTATTACTCTACCTCCGTTACCTACGCCGTCTCTCCTCCTGCTCCCTTTGCCACTAGTGGTTAATATCATTCTTAATATACTCATGCTTCTTATGCTACTGGTAAGTAACTTGATTCAGATATGCTTATAAAGGGTGAAAAATTTCCTGTGCTTCCACCATTAATGGAAAGACTCAGTCAAATGCAGTTGTTGGGTCATTCACATGGGGTTATGTATGAATTAGGATCTTTGATGCCTTCTATGTATTTTCTAACAACACTATACCCACCATGTAATCAAAACTAATTCCTCTACTAAAAACAAATCCCTAACCTTCTGATGTCAGTCGGTCGAGTAGGTCAGGAATCTATCAATGGGGAGTATGGATGATGAATAAGATCAATCCTCCTCTGCAAACGAATAATACCAAGGTTCGACATAAACCTTACTTTTAACTAACTAAACCTATCATGCTAAGGTCGACACTTTCTTATCCCACCCAATAATTAACAATAATAGTACGCTCATTTTCATTTGATAAACAATTTGAATGTTCGAGGATGCTTAAGCTTCAATATATATTTGGCCAACCATAATTGATGATTTACCACCAATTGGGTTTATCTTTCAAACTTACTTTTGAATTATTTATACGTGTGCTTGTTGTGATGCTAATGGTGCAACTAAAACAAGCAATTGAATAAGTCGTATCATCATAAAGTAAAGGTGCAGGCTCATAATTTTCCTTTAGGGAGACCTAATGACCTTTACTTTCAAGGAGAAATATAAGATAAGATAAGACAAGTCAGTAGCAAATGTTGGCTTCAATCTGCTTATGATGCACAATTTTGAAGGTAGAATGATATTAGTGCTTTTGTGTCAAGGTAACAACTGCTCTCTATCATAGTTAGGACCTCTTTGCATCTTCTAGTTTGGACAAGAAGCCTAGATATAATATTGCCAATAACAAACCTATTTCATGTTTTTAAAAAAAATACCGTAGAATGTGTGTCCCACGTGCAAGCCCCACATGATGTTTCTTAGGGTTATAAATGCATGATAAGGGTATTTTGGGTCTCATTTCATTTACCATCATTCTATAAAACTGTAAAACACTGAGATTGTGCGCTAACAAGGATAAACTCGAGATATCTAGTGTTTTTGCATCTAAATTCTGCCATCATTTTTATGAGTTTGTCATTTCTCAAACAATAGCATGCTTTGCCAGAAATGATGGCTCAATCATCAAAGACCGCCGCTCAAAGGAAGGGAAACAAATGTCAATGATGTGGTTCCTCCTCCACAATCAAGTGCCGGGGTAACTTCTCTATCTGTTAGAAGTGGCACTTCCATCATCAGGAATAGAGCTCCAACAACAAGAAAGTTGTACAAAACATCAAGCAATACAAATGCAAACATTTTTTTAATGTTTTGAAATTAAAAGCACAATGAGCCATTTTTTGAAAATTTTCATTTTGTTCCTAACACAAAGTTTCCATGAAACTAATTGTGCTTTTAACTTATTTTCCACATAAACTAATGGAGTTGTGCTTGCTGACGAAAAATGGAATGCCAGATTGTTGGGGGCAACCGACTCTTGTTGCCGGTGAACAAGTTGATGGACCAAAACACTATTGATTGGGTCGCATCTCAAATGAGATGGACTTCTATCATTCCAAACAGAGAGGGAACTTGGCCAACACACACGTAGCAAAGTAATCACAACCAGAGCACACACCAAGAGAATTTGGTTTGAATGGTTCACACCACCCTGTGTGTGAATTGTGCTTATGTTTTACAAACAATAGGAGCAAGAATAGATCTGGTGGAGAGGGGGAACTAGGAATGCCTCCATGATAGTGGATCTATATAATAGTTCAAGGGACAATACTCAGGCCGATCGATTCTATTCAAGTGTAATACATGCACGTGACCAGGTGGAGGTGGAAGTGGAGGGTAGAGGGCAGTTGGCAGCTCACAAGAGACACCAAAACATGTTATAGACTATGAGTTATGCATGTGAAAAACATTAAACATTTAATGTTTGGAATTAATGCTAACTTGAAAGTTAACATTAATTCACCTTGCTTCCTAAATATCTGGTTTACTAAGTTTCCAACTTCTCATTTCTTAAGTTTGAAGCCGCTTGCCTCGATATGAAGCTAAATAAAACCTCAAAACTTCAAACTTAGGACAAAAACATAAATACCAATTGGAAAATTGTATGAAGTTATTAAGACTTTGATTGAAAGCTTGAATGGATGGAGGGAGGGAGGTGACGACGAACCAGGGGGAGCTTCCATGAATTTCAAATTTCTTGGCGGGATTTAACCAGTGGGAAGCCATGGTCGAAGGCCTGATATATACATTTGACTAGTCAAGGATATGGAGGGATCCGATAGTTTTATTCCACCTTCTCTAGTTTCTCACTGGCTAGGTTTTTAACATTTATTTTTCCTCCCGGAGGATTTTTGGTGCAGGGTACTTCTAGTTTCAGAGGCTCTTAGGTGGGTGGTGGTATTTGTTATAGTTTTTAAGTTTTCTTTGTCGTTTCTTCCTTTCTATTCTTGGAAACTGTATCATTTCTTCCCAGAATGTGGAGCTCACCATTACTCATTCTTTGGGGATTTGATAGTGGATCATAGGTGGACTGATTCCTTAAATACTGATCAGTATTTTATTTATTAACCCCCTTACCTTGGACTTTGGATAATTTATAGCTCTAAATTTCCGCGTTTTGGTATTAGTGTACTCCAGGTGGAGGCCCGATGGCCCTTAATAGGTTGGCTAACATTAATGTGGAGGTTAGCAAGTTAATAAACGAGTCAGTAGAAGGACTTTGGCAAGAGGCAAGAGTTAAGCCAAACCTCACTTATATGGGGGTGCATACGGGGTTACCATTATTTGGTTTTCGTTCTAGTGCTATGCCGTCTATTTCACAGGTAAAATGAATTAGTAGAGATTATGGTTTAGCACCCTCATTAGATACTTTCTTACCTACCCTGTTGGAGTCATCACAGGGGGTGCCGAAACTGTGTTCGGGAAATAGTCCACAGACTGTTGATAGAGGTATTGATACTACAGTTTCCTGAAGCAAGACTCATGGTCCTTCTATTGCTCGAAAGAGTCACAAACAGTGGGATGCAAACAAGGTAGTCAAAAGGATGGTCCTAGGCTCAGATATTGGTCTAGAGGACACTTGCAGGTTGGCGATTTGCGACTTAGTGGGGAGATTTGCATATGGTAATTTATGTGTGGAAAAATTAGCTGTTTGGTTGGAGCGTGTTTGGTCACTTGTCTTAGGATATGTACCAGAGGTATATTATTTAACAAAAGGTTGGATGGGGTTCTTGTGTAACACACCAGAAGATGTAGCTTCACTGCTTGAAATGAACTAGGTAAATGGAGCAAGTAGCCTTATGTTAAAGAGGTGGCGGGTTGCTTTCGAACCGATTACAAAATACTTCTCCTTAAGACATTTTTGGGTACTGATCCCGGGATTACCCTTATATTTATGGAATGAAGGGGCGCTGGCGACCATTGGATATTCCCTTGGCAAGTTCATTATGATTGACAAAGAAAATCTCTCGACAACAACTAGAAAGGTTGGTAGGGTCCTGGTTGAAATGGATGTGCACCTGGGGTTGCCGGAGACACTAGAGATTGAGTGGAGAGGAAAACACTTCCTATAGAGAATTGACTACCTTGGTATTCTGTTCAAATGTAGTTACTGTAGAAGTAGTTCACATTTGCGACGTGATTGTAAAGGATTAGGTGATGGAGATAGTGCACAGGAAGGTTCTAATATTTTATACAATACACCTGTTTCCTCAATGGAAACGAGCTTCTATGGTTTCGAAGCTGTTCAACAGGACCGGGTCGATCCCAGCTACTTGGAGAGCTTAGCCTCAGTAAACGGTAAGCTACAATCACATTGCCTGTTTTTTTATAGTTATTTGTCTGTGTGGGAACGAGAAGTAATAAACTCATCTGATAGGCTAAAGAGTGTAACTACTAAATATTTCTCACCACCGTTAGTTGAAATGGGGGGCTCTGTTGCTATTAGTCAATCTTCCGGATGCCAAGAGCCCTTACTTACCTCATCGACTGTCCCCCCGAGAATGGATCCATTGAATATGACTGATAATCAGGAGTTGTTGTGTGTCAATAAGACCCATCAGAGTCCTTCTTTGGAACCCACCAATCCTTCTGGGTCCACCTGTAGCCTGGGGACAAGTCAACTGATGACGGGTCACCCTACCTCTCAACCTGGCTATAGAGAACCAGAAGATGAGGATTCCTCACTCTCTGTTGTGCTTGATTCATTTATCCCTTTCATCCGAGATAATAATGCACATGTACAACTACCATTTTATCCTGGTAAATCGGTCATTGACCCTGTGGCCAGAAAAGGGGAGGCTAGCTGCTCGCGCTCCATTGTAGTAGAGGCCGGAAAGGAATTTGCATGGTATAGGGGACTGGGAATTGAACATTCACCGGTAAAGACTAGGAGTGCCCGGAAAAAAATATACTCTTGAGTCCTCTCTTGATACAGTTTCACACACATCCACCGAAGGTGGGGCACTTAGAGCATTGAA
This sequence comes from Picea engelmannii, assembly GCA_009831015.1. NCBI lineage: Eukaryota > Viridiplantae > Streptophyta > Pinopsida > Pinales > Pinaceae > Picea > Picea engelmannii. The sequence goes on from ML782499.1 coordinate 415,315, forward strand.
GGCCCTTGCAAGGTCTAAGTAATGTTACTGCTCTCCCTCAATTTAAGGGGGACTGGAGGCACCCTAAAATTAGCCTTGGTTCATTGTGTTTTGGACAAAACTCAACCTAACATTGTTTTATTTCAGGAGACTCTCGTTCACTCTGAAAAATCCCGTAATATCTTTCACACCCTTCGACCAGCGTGGCTAAGTTGTGCAATGAATTCATTTGGTACATATAGTGGTTTAATGGTTTCTTGGGATCCAAATTACTTTGATCTGGTTCCTTTTCTTATGTGTGGTGGGATTTTATTGGGAGGATTTTATTTAGAAAGCAAGAGACAAATTACTCTTCTAAATGTCTACGGGCCATGTGTGGAGAGCAAAATTTTCTGGGAACGACTGGAAAATTCAGGCTTCCTGACTCTAAAAAACTTTATTCTAGCAGGGGATCTAAACTTGACACTATCATTAGGTGAAATTTGGGGCAATGTGTCCTCACTAGGGTCTCTGACAGGTTATTTCAATACTTATTTTCATAATAATAAGCTCATTGACATAGTTTCGGGGAAAGTCATGCCTACTTGGCGAAATGGACGATCAAGAGCAGATTTTATTACTAAGAGACTGGACAAAAATTTCCTATCCGAAGATTTAATAGATACAATTGGCATCTACAGAGCATGGGTGGAATATCCCTTCATCTTTGACCATGCTCTGATTTTTCTTTAGCTAGATTTACCTCCTCTCTTGAAGGCTTTTCCGTTCAAATTCAACCCTCTGTGGATTAAAGAACAAGGCTTCATATTGATGGTACAAAAACTGTGGAACGATCCAAAATATCTCATTGAAACTGGAAAACATAAAAGGCTTGTTTGGAAACTAAAAGATCTAAAAGTTATCATGAAAGTTTAGCAAAAGGACCGAAAGATTTGTAAAAATTCTAGACTCTGTTGCTTGGAGAAAGAGATATCCTTTAGGTTACAAAACATTGCGGATGGTACCCATAATACATTTGTTGATACTTCATTAAAGGATATGGAACAAGAAATAAATGCTTTACTTGATGAAATAGATGAGCAATGGCGCCAAAGAAGTCGTGCTATCTAGATACACAGTGGAGACCAAAATACTAAATTTTTTCACAAATTCGCAAGCTTCAGGAGAAATAATAAGTATGTATGGGCGATACAAGATGAAGCGAGACATATACATTGTGGTCAGGAAAATATTAAAAAAGTTTCTTTAAAACACTTCAAAGATTTTTACAAAGAACAATTGGTACCTTCTACCAGTGACCAAGTCAGGGTGGTTGCATTGTTTTCTAATATGTTGAATGACACAGAGGCTGAGGCTTTATACAAACTTTTTGAAAAGGAGGAATTAAAGAAGGTATTATCAAATTTCAAAGTGGATAAGAGTCCGGGCCCGGATGGCTAGACAATTGAGTTTTTTAATCATCTCTTTGATATCATAGGTGAGGATCTCCTTGAAATGGTTGAAGAGTTTAGATTAAAATGATTTATCCCAGAAGCATTAAACCCAACTTTTATTACTTTGATTCCCAAAGTACGCAAGCCTCATAATTTAGGAGAATACATATCGATCTCTCTGTGTAACCTTAGTTATAAAATTATTTCCAAGATTATAGTTGATCGGATTAAACCAATTATGTATAGATCGCTTTCGAAGGAGCAACTCAGTTTTCTTCAAGGGAGACAGATTCATGATGCCATTGGTACAGTTCATGAGTGTATTCACAGCATAAAAAATAAGAAAACAAAGTCTCTAGTTTTAAAATTGGATTTATAGAAAGCATATGACTACATTAACTGAGACTTGTTGCGTATGCTTCTTCTCCAAATTGGTATGGGCCTAAACATGACAAACTGGATAATGAGCTGCGTGGTTTCCACTTCATTCTCAGTTTTGATTAATGGAGAGGCCACTGAGTTCTTTAAAAGTGGTAGGGGATTAAGGCAAGGCTGCCCCTTATCTCCTCTACTCTTCATTTTGGTTATGAAAGGACTGAATCTCTTATTAAAAGGCAGTCAAAGAGAGGGTAAGTTGACTGGTATTAAAGTGTCCATGACAATACAATTTCTACATATACTGTGTGTCGACGATGTGATCATAATGATAAATGCTACAATGCAGGAGTGGTGGGAGATTGATAAGGTGTTAAAATTTTTCTGTTTGACCTCAAGCTTAAAAATTAATGGAACAAAATCTACATTCCATCAAGCTGGACTGACAGAACAAGATCTAATGCCCTTTAAAACACTTTTTCCTTTTAGATTCTCAGAGCTGGATTCCGGTTTTAATTACCTCAGGTTTTTTCTAAAGTCGAGAGTGCAGCGTATCGAAGATTGGGGTTGGTTAATAAAAAAGATGGAAAAAAGGATTCACAATTCGTGTTATAGATGGTTGTCCTTAGGAGGACGTTTCATCCTTTTGAAAGATGTGCTAGAAAGTCAACTTATATACTGGATGTCTCTGGCTGTTGTCCCCTGTTCTGTCTTGAATACTCTGAGGAAATTGATGTATAATTTTCTTTGGAAAAGAAAATGTGATTCTAACCAAATGCATTTGTGTAAATGGGAGCAGATTACTCTTCCAAAGTTATATGGGGGCTAGGGAATTCACATGTTTGATTTTAGTAAATCATTGGCCGCAAACACCCTTTGGAGAGTATTAATGGGCGAGGGCATATGACACAGGGTTATACTTGACAAGTATCTCCCACATTCGACAGTGATAAATTAGCTTAGATCCCATTCCTTCCATCAGAATGCGTCATCTAGAATTTGGAGCAGATTGTTAAAAACTGTTCACTTAATTACGCACGGTTTAAGTTGGAATCCAGGGACAGGCCAGTTCATCGCTCTGGGTAAAGATCAGATCCTAGGGCTGGGAAATTACTCTTTCCTCTCTAGTAATATTCCGTTTGCTTTAAAAAAAAGGAATATTATTACTCTTGCACAAGCCAAGAAACATTCAGATGATCAATTATTATCCTCCTATTGGATGTGTAGTAGTGATTTGGGATTCACGGGCGAAATTGCAAATGAATGGGATTAGTTCAGGCGGGTGCTTATTGATTCTGGAGCTATCATCCAAGATTTTGAAGATAAATTAATGTGGATAGGAGGAGATAATTCTGGATCTCCTTCTGTTAAAAATTTCTATTGGAGCATAATTTCATCAAAAAGTTTGTCGAAAGTGGAGACTTGGAGACAGTCCATCTAGAAGTGGAAAATCCAATTAAAGATTAAATTGTTCATCTGGTTGGCTATGGAAGGAGAACTACTAACTTGGGACTCTTTGAAGAAAAGAGGATGGGAAGGACCAGGTCACTGTCCACTCTGTAAACTAGATTCAGAAAATATCATTCATCTCTTTAAGCAATGTCCATTTTCCACATCCGTTTGGAATATATTAACCAAAGAATTAAACTTAAAAAGGTGTTGGTTTGGGAACACCACGTCGGATTGCATTAAAAATTGGTATGAGGAAAAGACAATCCCTACTCAGATAGCAACTCTTATTAGTTGGTTCATTTGGAATGAACGTAACGAAACAATTTTTGAAGAGTCCAACCCTTCAATTCAAGCAGTGATTTATAAGACATTGGCATTACAAAACAGAGCCAGTACACTCCCGAATGATAGACTTCTGAGAGATATATTGATCATTCATCAAAAGAATTCTGCAATAGCATGGTTTGACGGTGCAACTCAAAGAGATGGAAGCTTGTGTGGTGCAGGTGGTGTACTAAAAACTTTGGATGCTACAATCATAAGATGGACCTTCAATTGTGGCAGAGGAACCAATACAAGAGCGAGACTTTTGGGAGCATGGGCTACTCTCATGCTAGCAAATCACTTGTCATTATTCCACATCCACGTATTGGGTGATTCCAAAGTCGTTATTCATTGGCTAGAATAAAAGTTCTTGAGAATTTTCAGTCAACTACTTTTTAACTTTTTGTAAACACCAATTCTATCATGAACTCTCTCGACTCCCGACCATAGTTTTGCAACAGAGTACTAACACTAAACATTGTGCATATATCTATTTCCGAGTAGAGAGAAGAGAAAGCGGGGACATTTTTTAATGGTGGATGCTATTCCAAAAGCCACGAGATAGTCATATTCGTCAGAGTATTGGATTGTTGCAGAGGTAAACTTACTGCATTGTGAGAGTTCAATAGTTTCAGAGGCAGGTGTAGCTCCAATATATTTAAATACCCATCCCCAAGAAAAACAGCAGCAGGAAATCCCATTTTCATGGAGGCCTCGCAGATTAGAGTCCGGGGTATCTATCATCGGGACTGCCAAATTGTAATAAATATGTTTACAGAGTTTAGAGCTTGACACAATAAAACTTCCATGTTATGGCATTCGATATCACATTCTGCGATGAAGAAGCTCCCCAAAACTCCATCTTTACTTCTCTTCCCAAATTCATTAAGTTCTTGCCATGCACACAAATATGTTTCTAACATACGGTTGTTGGATGCTCAAAACGGAAGACTTGCCACCACTGTGATGGAAACCAACTTACGGAATGATGAGGAACGATTGGGAGAGCTAGCCCATCTGTTGAAAACTTGTGCGGTTAAGAAAACCCAGTCCGAGGGCAAGACGCTCCATGCCCGCATTATCAAATATGGATTTGAGTGCCATTTCTATCTAGCAAATCACCTCGTTATTATGTATTCCAAATCTGGGAATCTGGTTGATGCATGCCAAGTGTTTGACAAAATGCCTGAACGAAACGCTGTATCATGGACTACCCTGATTGCCGGATATGCTCAGGATGGATGCCATATTGAGGCCATGAAACTGTTCAGTCAAATGAACAGGGAGGGTATACCATCGGATTGTTTTAGTTTATCCAGTGTTCTCCATGCTAGCTCCGGGGCAGCAGCAGTAGAACCTGGTAAGCAGCTCCATGCTCACATTCTCAAATTGGTTCTTGAAGGAGATGTTTTCGTGGGTAGTGCACTAGTTGACATGTATGTAAAATGTGCAAAAATGAAGGATGCACAGCAAGTGTTTGAGAATATGCCTAAAAGAAATGTTGTGTCTTGGACTGCAATGATTAGTGGTTATGCTCAGAATGGTCATGGTGAGGAAGCCTTCAAGCTTTTTTCTCAAATGCTGAGGGTAGGAGTGCAGATGAACCTTGTTACCTTTGCCTGTGTCCTCACTGCATTCGCCAGCCCAGAAGCTCTGGAACAGGGAAGTCAGGTTCATGGCCACATCGTCAAAGCTGGACTTGAAGCAGACGTCTCTGTGGCAAATGCACTTGTTACTATGTATGTAAAATGTGGGAATGTAGAGGACGCGTGTTGTGTGTTTGATGGATTGCCCGATCCAAATTTGGTTTCATGGACTGCCATGATTGCTGGATATGTCCAGCATGAGCGAAGCGAAGAGGCCCTGGAACTCTTTACTGAAATGAAGTTAGCAGGCCTCAAGCCAAATCAGTTCACTTTTGCTAGTGTTATCAAAGGTTGCACAGGCCTTGCAGCTCTAGAACAGGGTAGGCAGATGCATTCCCATGTCATCAAAAGTGGCACTGAGTGGGATGTCTTTGTGGGGAATTCCCTTGTTACTATGTATGCCAAATGTCAAAATATGGAGTTTGCACAGAAAGCATTCAAGGAAATAGCTACACCAAATGTGATTTCATATACTGCACTTGTTGCAGGATATGCTCAAAATGAGCAATGTGTGGAAGCTTTAGATCTCTTTTGCAAAATGCAGCAGTTGAGAATGGAAATGGATCACTTTGTCTTTGCCACTGCGCTAAATGCATCGGCTAGCCTAGCAGCCTTAGAGCAGGGCAGCCAGCTTCATACCCATGTCGTCAAAGTTGGGTTCGAATCCGATTTGTTTATTAAGAATGCTCTTCTTGACATGTATGTTAAATGTGGAAATTTAAAAGATGCACAAAAAGTTTTTGACAATATGCTTGACAAAGAAGTGATCTCATGGAATGCAATGATTGCAGGATATGGCCAGACTGGACAAGGCGAGAAGGCTATGAAACTCTTTTTCCAAATGCAAATTGGTGGCATGGATAAAGACCACTTTACTTATACAAGTGTCCTCAGTGCATCTGCAAGCCTAGTAGCTGTGGAACAGGGAAAACAGGTTCACGCCCACATCATTAAAACTGGATACGAGTCGAATGTTTCTGTTGGCAATACTCTTGTTGACATGTATGCAAAGTGTGGTAGCATAAATGCAGCACACAAGGTCTTTGAGAATATGCCTGAGAAGGATGTTGTATCATTTAACGCAATAATTGCAGGATATGCCCATCACGGACATGGCAACGAGGCTCTGAGATTCTTTGAGCAGATGCAACTGGTCGGCATGCAGCCGAATGACATCACCTTCATTTGCATTCTCTCAGCATGCAGTCATGTAGGTTTAGTGAATGAAGGCTGCAACTACTTTAATTCCATGCGTCGTGACCATAACATTAAACCAAGAATGGAGCACTATGCTTGCATGGTTGATCTACTTAGCCGTGCTGGATGCTTGTATGAGGTTGAGGAGTTTATCCATGAAATGCCATTTAAACCTGGAGCAGTGATTTGGAGGACTTTGCTTGGTGCTTGTAGAGTACATGGCAATATAGAGCTTGGCAAACTTGCAGCTGAATATGCCCTTGAGTTGGAACCGCAGGATTCTGCAACATATGTATTACTATCAAACATGTTTGCTGCAGCTGGTATGTGGGATGAAGCAGAGAATGTGAGAAAATTGATGAGAGCTAGGAAGGTGAAAAAGGAGCCAGGACAAAGCTGGATTGAGATAAAGAACAAAATGCACACGTTCATAGTTGGAGATAGGTTTCACCCACAAACTGAAGAAATTTATGCAAAGTTGGAAACTTTGACCTGCCAGATGAAGGGGGCAGGCTATATCCCTGACACTAGTTTTGTTCTTCATGACTACGACTAGGAGCAGAAGCTGGGAGTTCCTTTTCAGATAGTTTGGGTACTCACTGTTGCACCTCTTCTAGATATAGTAATCACATTGACTTTACCATTGCATTCATCTTAAGAATATTAGACTGTCAATCAATCTGAGAGATACCGGACAGTACCGTCATTTTATGTATGGGGTTGTGCCATTGTTGGAATTTGTGGCCATGGCAAGTAATACCAAACATTGTCGTACCTTATAGTAGTATGGAATTCACCTTTTGCTGAACAATTTTCACGATCGTACATGTCTGTTCTACAGATTATACACATTATGTGACTTAGATAAAAGGCAAAAGAGTATCTGACTAATATGAGGGTTTGAACAAAGAAATAGGAAGAAATTTTTAACAATATTGTGAGGAGGGAGCTTAAAATGGCTCAAATATATAAGGCTCTGCAAGCATTGCTGGATAAGGCTCCTGTTGTGAATTAAAATGCGACGAACAGCTATGTTACAAATTATAATGGATCTAAGATGAAAAGGAAACTTTGCTAAGTGCTATACAATTGGCTTCTCATGTTGCCAAAATTCTTCTGCAAGATACAGCCTGGTTAGACTACTGGACTAGGTTGAGAGAATGGATGGGCTATATGACCATGAATCATAAAGTTTTCTGGAAGATTGTCAAGGCCAGATAATTTTGATCTTCATAGATTCGCTGGCTTCTTATCTGCCAGTTCTTCCTCAAGCTTAGTACCTAGTCATTTTCATCATTGAACTTACAATGAGCCATGAAGAAGCAAATGAAATTAATCATCTAGCAAGTATGTATCACCTTTACTTTGTGTGGTGTTTGTGCCATTTCTCCAAAAGTAAGGCAAGCACAATGAGGAGCCTATATTGACAATTGAATTCTACCTGGAAGCTAAGTGAAACACCATCCATTTGTTTTCGGATTAGATAGGATATATAAGACATTAAAGATACGATTGTTGAAATGGTATGCATTATTTCACTTCTATGTGGAATATAATATTAAAGATGTTGCCATAATGAGAGTTAGTAAAAACATAAATGTCTGTGATGGTCGTGGAATGTGTACTTTTTTCCATGGCTGCAGAACAGTATACTTTCTGCATTGTATCGAGATATGGTATAAATGAGATTCTTAGGAATGAAGAAGCATCTATTATCTTGATAGATTGTGCATCAGTTGCAGAGTCGAAAGAGTATGAAACCACCCCTGGTTCTAATCTGGGACAGTACCTTATAAAGGCTATTACATAAGCCCAGTTCTCTGGTCGTTGAAAATTAGACAGTCTCAACATAGATGAAGAAAATTCAGTGCTGATTCTAAGTTCCTGTAATCATACCAGCAGTTGAATCTACACATTAAAACACAAATCTGCTGCAGTTGTGGTAGGGTTTCATATTGAACATGTTATTGTATGTATCCTGAAGAGTCAATGATGTACAAGTCATTGCCATTTTAAGACATGGTTGAGAATCTCTAATTCGATATGATAAATGTCAATGTGTTGGAGACAAACCGGCATGATAAATGTCAATGTGTTGGAGACAAGCAAGAAAACTAAATTCTTATTCTCCAAAGCTGCATTTGGAATCATGTTTCCTACTCCTTACTATGGCCAACATATACAAGGAAACATACAAACAAATATGAGCAACTATTGCAAAATCATGAATGTACAATCTGAACTTTAGTTAGATAGTCTAACAAAAGGAGATAGGAAATGTTACAAGTTCTTCTTAGAAGTATGCATCTTTGGAACCAAGGGAAAGTAAACATGATGGAAAGGACTTGAGATATACTATTTAGATCCATTTTAACTTTGAATCTATTAAGCATTGGGAGGAACAAAAAAGAAATTGAGATGCAAATCTCACGGTGTTTGAAAGATCCAAAGCTAAGATAGATCTAATCTGGTGCATGTATATATATTAATCAATGTTTCACATTCTTTTTTTACATTACATTTTTTTAATAATATTTTTTTATTTATAATCACTGATGTTACACATCTCATCCATATTGAGTTATTATTATTATTATTTTTTAAATATTATACGGGGCCGCCTTTTGCTAAAGAGGGATAAAAAATAAATTGAGATGCAAATCTCTCAGTGTCTAAAATATCTGTGTACTATGTGATTTATTATTTCATTTACGTTCTTGATTAAATTCTTCTTCTCTTCTGCTAGGATTAGTGTGGAAGTTCCCTGCATTTCCTGACATTTGGTATCAGATCTTAGGCTTTCCTTGGCAAGTGAGTGTTTAGAGCGGTGCTATGCTTTGGAAAGTATATCAGATCTTGATTTTCCAATATTGAATCTAAGAACTAAACCCTAGGTACAGTAAGAGTCGTAAGTCATAAATTGTGTTAAAGATCATGGTAAATAATGGCGAGCAGTTCCAAAATAGAGATAGAAAAATTCGATGGCCAGAATTTTGAGCTTTGGAAGCTTAAGATGGAATATCTTCTTGTGGATTGAGAAAAATGGACATCGATTTGTCCAAGTACTCATCCGATAGGCATGTCGATGGAAGAATGGGAGAAACTTGAAAGAAGAGAAATAAGTACAATTCGGCTTTGTCTTTTAGATATGTTGCTGTTGAATGTATGAGGTGAAGATTCAACCAAGAAACTATGGGACAAGTTGGGAAGCTTATACGAGTCGAAATATCTGGTAAATAAGATATTTCTCAGAAAGAAAATGTATCTTCTGAGGATGAGTGATGGAAGTTCGGTGACTGAGCATTTAAATGCGTTTAATACTGTGTTAATCCAGTTATTGTTTGTGGATATTAAGATCATTGATGAGGAGAAGTGTATCATCCTATTCTGTTCTTTTCTAGACTCTCGGGATAACTTAGTCATGGCTATTGGGAGTAATACAACAACACTAGCACCATAGGACATGGTTGCTTCTTTGTTGGAAGAAATGAGAAGGAAGAACATGGAAGGATCAACCAAAGATATTCTAGTAGTGAGAGGTTGAACAATAGACAGATAAAGGCAATTTCTATGGTAGAAAGTTCAAGTCGAAGGGTAGATAAAAATACATGGCTCAGTCGACGCGAAGATGCTGGAAATGTGGTAAAGATGGGAATTGTAAAAAGGACTATAATTCGAAGGCAACAAAAGTTAGTGCTGGATTCGATGAGAAGCAGTCGACTGAGAGAAAGACGATCTTGGAGAAGGGAGGTGATGTGTATCTAGCGTCGACTAGTACACATTCAGATCAATATGTTTGGTTGATCGACTCAGGAGTATCCTATCATATGACACCACATAAAGAATGGTTCTATGAATATGAACAATATGATGGGGGTGATTTGTTCTTGGAGGATGACTCGACAACAAAATTTGTCGGACAAGGAAGAGTCTGACTGACACTGCAGAGTGGGAGGAAAAAAACCCTTCTAGGTGTGCTACACATTATGGGTTTGGAAAGAAACCTAATATATGTCAACAAGATGAGTGATGCATGTGTGCATACTTTGTTTCAGAAGGATTCGTGCAAGATGGTTAGAGGTGTGATGATATTAATGAGAGGAGTTCAGATTGGTACCATGCAAAAGTTGTTAGGGAATGTCGACTCAACTAGATCCAATAGCTTCGTTGCTCTTGAAATCGACTCGACTGCAACTTGAATCGACTCGATGTTGAGACAACTTGACTCGACTTGAGACAAGTCAGTTCAAACGGAATCGAGAAGACATGATGAGATCGACCCGACCATGTTATGGTACAAGAGGATGGGACACATGGGAGAAAAATGACTTCAAGCTATGCAAAACAAAGGTATGGTTGAAGGTTTTCCTGAATGTGGTTTAAAAGTTGACTTTTTGTGAACATTTCATATATGGAAAACAAAGTTGGGTGAGGTTCTCATCTAGAGCGACAAGGGAAAATGAGATTCTAGAACTGGTGCATAGTGATGTGTTTGGCCCGGTTACAGTGCCTTCACTTGGTGGATCCATGTATTATGTCTCCTTCATAGATGATTTTTCCAGGAAGACATGGATATATTTCCCTAGGAAGAAATCAAAGGTTTTCGGGAGATTTAAGGAGTTTCAATCTCTTGTGGAAAACCAGACAAAAAGGAGGATTAAAGTGTTGAGGACTGACAATGGTGGTGAATTCTGTGGAAATGATTTTGATCAGTTTTGTCAGAAGTATGGATTAGCACACCAAAATACTGCAACATATACCCCATATCAAAATGGAGTTTCCAAGAGAATGAACACAACGTTGATGGATAAGGCAAGGAGCATGCTCAGTGGTGCTAGGATCGCACAAGAATTTTGGATGGAAGCAGTTGAGACTATAAGATATATGATAAATTTATCTCCTTTGTCGTCACTAGTCGACACAAATCCAAATGAGGTATGGTCTGGTAAGAAGCCTTCGGTGGCACATCTCAAAGTATTTGGTTGTGATGCATTTATGCATGTTCCCAAGGAAAAAAGGAGCAAGCTAGACAAGAAGGTAGTCAAATGTATTTTCATCGGATATAAAGAAGGAATGAAACGATATAAACTCTGGGATCCTGGATCAAGGAGAAAAATGTACAATAGATATGTGGTCTTCAGAGAAGTCGAAGGTAAATTCGATCCTGAGGAATTTGTTCAGACTGAGAATTATCCTGATACGATGCAGTATGAACTAAGGAACGAAGAAGATGATTAAGATGAATTGACTGAACCTAAGGAAGGGGTGGAGCAACTGACTCTGGTGATAAGGAGGTCATAAAGAGTAAAGAAACCAGTTGAGAGTTATAGTTTGTCGAACTTCCATTCCACATTTGTGCTAAGTTGATCGGTGAGGTAGTCGAATTGAAAGAGGGTAAACTCTAGAAGGACTCCATGGTTGAAGAGATGGAATCCTTGTACAATAATGAGACATGGGATTTAGTCAAGTTACCTAGTGGAAGGAAGCCCATTGGTATAAAGTGGATGTTCAAGAAGAATATGAATGACGTAGGTCAATTCGATAAGTTTAAAGCTCGATTGGTAGTGAAAGGTTATTCCCAAGTCGAAGGAGTCGACTTCGGTGAGATTTTTCCCTCTGTTGAAAAATTAACTTCCATTAGAGTAATAATGTATCTAGCTGCAAAATTCGATCCAAAGATAGAACAAATGGATGTGAAGACAACGTTCCTACATGGGGACCTGGAAGAAGAAACCTACATGAAACAACCTAAAGGATTTGTAGTAAAGGGAAAGAAAGAGTTAGTGTGCAAACTCAAAAGGTCCCTTTATGGTCTAAAGCAATCGCTAAGGATGTGGTACCATAAGTTTGACACTTACATCCTTAGTTTGGTATTTGTGAGAAGAAAAGTTGATCATTGCATATATTTCAAGGAAGAAGGTGGGCATTTCATATATGTAGCTTTGTATGTCGATGACATGTTGCTGATTGGAAATAGCATGGATGCAATAAAGGAGGTGAAGAAGTAGCTATCCTCCAAGTTCGACATCAAGGATCTCAATGCAGATAAATTCATTCTTGAAATGGAGATTAAGAGAGATCGAGCTGCTAGAAATATCTGGTGGAATTAAATGAAGTATGTTGAAATGGTTCTGAAATGATTCAACATGCAAGATTGCAAATCTGTGAAGGTGCCAATTCCCGTGATAGAAAGACTTATTGTTGAACAATGTCCAAAGAAACAAGAAGAGATAGAGGACATGGTATGTATTCCCTATGCTAGTGTTGTTGGTAGTCTAATGTATGTGATGGTATGCACTTGATGAGATATTTCCCATGCAGTGGGAGTGTTGAGGAGGTACATGTTGACATCGAGGAAGGAGCACTAGACAACTATCAAGAGAGTATTCATGTGTTTGTATGGCATGAAAGACTATGCTATATGCTACCAAGGAAGACCTAAAGGTAATAGTGGTAAAGTAGATGTACATGGCTTTGTCGATGCTGATTGGGCTGGAGATCTAAAATTATCTTCATTGTCCTCAACATCTTGTCCCATGGAAATGGTTATAGATGGGGCTTCTTGAACCAAAAAAGAAGGGGAATGTAATTTCATTGGATTACGTCTCAAAAGGAGGAGCCATAATGAATACTAAGAAAAACGTGTGTTGGAAGCTTGCCAACAGACACAAAGGGGATGACCCCATGACTTTGAGCACCAACAAATTTGGAATCAAACTCTGTCATGATGGACGAGCAAAATAGAGTGTAGAAAAACACACCAAGAAATATTGGGGGCATCTACGAGTGACCATGGATAAACCCTAGCCATTGCGGCTATGCGCACAAGCAACTCCATTATTTAAGAATTGGAAGGACATGTGGGTGGGATTTGATCCACTTATTCTATATTAAGGTAAATATTGATGTATTTATATGTGTACTATTACATTGGTTGAATAGAGCATGCAAACACAACTTTTTGTGTGTGGAAACAATGGCTACTCTCCCATTTCTCTACATATTTTCCTCCATAACTAGGAATTCACCCCACCATTAATGCCATTTAGTTCATAATATATGAACAATCCCATCTTGAACAGGAGATACCTATCTCCTGCCCTCTATAGAATGTGCCAGATTCTCAACTCTCATTGGATCTAGATACTTTGTTGGACCTATACATTATAGTTACCTGGAAAGGCCCTACTTCCACTTACTTTTTTTTCCCATGAAAAATTTTCTCGAATTTTTGATTGATAAAAATTCATTTACAATAGAGGAACGCAGCCGCAAGCTGTGTATTTTTGAAACTGTGCAATAACCAGGAATAGACCTATTTTTACACTCATACCGTGCATACAATGGAAGCTGGAATGTATAGTCAGTGAGCCGTTCTTTTAAGGAGAGATAGTGCGACCACTATATAAATAAGAAGCAAAAACTGTGATGAGTAGAATGACCGATCACAACAGGATTGGTCACAGTCCAAATAGACCACTCCTATCACAACAAGCACCTGAGCCATGATCCCAGTGATCAATATCCAATCAAAGAAAAATTACAAACACAGCGAATAGAGCTACCTTCCATCAAAACAATGAGACCATTAAGATTCAAAGAAGTTGATAAAAGATATGGAGCTCTCCTGACCGCTGTCACAGTGAAAAATTGAGAGTCGGCCAACCACTTCGTTGAGAGCCCGCTTGGAGAGGGCATCCGCCTCGATGTTATGTGATCTGGGGATATGACGAAAGTTGATATCAGAAAATAGTTTGGACAGCTGCTGAGCTTTCTGTTTCCAGCCTTCAATGTGACAGGATTGAAGATTGCAGAGTTGAGTAATCCAGTCTATGATGACTCTCGAGTCTCCGAGCACGAGGAGATGGTTTAAGGACCAAAAGGAAGCAAGGGTGAGAGAGGCCCACAGGCCCAGGAGCTCGGCTTTGGTATTTGAACCCACACCGCAGTTCAAGAACCATTTTGTGGTCCTCCGGGGATGGGACTTGAAAGTGCCTCCAGCCCCACAGTAGAATCCGGAGGATCGAGCTGTGCCGTCAAAACACACCAGGGTGTGACCTTCAGGCATAAAGTAATCCACAACTTTGTAATGAATCAACTTGGCTGTAGACGGTTTCCATTTGAAAGATGCCAGAGTTCTGTTAAGCTTCAAGGAAAACTACCAACTAAGGAGAATTAGTGGTTCATGGAGGATGAGTTCAATGATGAGTTTCCTCACCTTAAACTACAAGTAGAAACACTTGCTACTCAAATACGGAGGAATTGATATAGCTTAATTGAGATGTTCCGCATTTATGAACACTTTAAAAATTAAGTGCTAGATTTTTTTTTTAAAAGAAACTTTGTCAATGATAACCTTTTTGTTCATTATTAAAGCTTATTATATTTTAAATTATTTTAAAATATTATAATTCATTATATTTTATTTATCTTAAAAAGGAATCAACTTTAATTATGACCATTTTAATAATAAAAATATGTGTATTTATTTTTATTTATTTTTGAATTATAATATTTATAGTTATATTTACTATATCATATTGTTTAGCTAAAATAACTTATAATACCTATCTATAATGAATCTTATACTAATTTTTCAATTAATAATACCTATATATAGTAAATCTTATACTAGTTTTTCATTTTCTATTTAATTGAAGTAGAATTAATCTAGTTTTTCAATTTCTATTTAATTGAAGTAGAATTAATCTAGTTTTTCAATTAATAATACCTATCTATAGTGAATCTTATATTAATTTTTCAATTTCTATTTAATTGAAGTAGAATTAATATGGATTAATTATTATGGTATCAATTATATTACTTATATGTTAGAAATTTGGCCAAATATTTTATTTGGAATTTTTTGTTAAACATTTTGATTTTTTCTATGTTGATATGGCTATCTCAATTTGATTTTAGACATTTACAATCAACTCTTCTTCTTTATTAGGTATCTTATATTTTTATTGTTCCTTTCACTATTACCTAGTAAAGTTTAGACTAGAAATTTATGTTTGGCATTTCGACCTACTTTATCTCAATATCTGTTTTGACATTTACATTTAACTCTTCTTTAGGTATCTTATATTTTAATTGATGCCAATCAACTCTTCTTCTTTATTATGTATCTTATATTCATATTTTTCCTTTCGCTATTACCTAGTAAAGTTTAGACTAGAAATTTATGTTTGGCATTTCAACCTACTCTATTTCAATATCTGTTTTGACATTTACAGTTAACTCTTCTTTAGATATCTTATATTTTAATTGTTCTTTCTACTTTATTAGGAATCTTATATTTTGATTGTTCTTTTAACCACTACCTAGTAAAGTTTTATAGTTTATATACAAAATATTCTCAATATCTGTTTTGACATTTACAATTACCTCTTCTTTAGGTATCTTATATTTTAATTGTTCTTTCTACTTTTTTTATTAGGAATCTTATATTTTGATTGTTCTTTTGACCACTATCTAGCAAAGTTTATATACAAAATATTTAGTGAAGAAAAACAAAGTATCTTTGCTAAGAGCCTTATTCATTTCTTTCGTATTAATTTTAAATTTGATGATCATAATTAAATATTAAAATAATAAGCATAAATTTATTTTCTAAATTTAAAGATTATTTAGTAATTTTATATTTTATTTTAATTTTTAAATAAAAATAAATCTATAAAATTTTATTTAATTTTTTTATAATAATTAAAAAATAGATTCATTTATTATTATTATTGTTTTAGTGTTGTACATAAATATGTATATTATAAAGTATTTTGTAGAGTAATTTAATTGGACTTATGTAGAAATTAATATGATGATGATGATTAACGCTAAGACCAAATTGGTCTATTGGACCTTAAAAGGGTAAGTGATTACTTGCAATTCTTTAGAATTTTGTTTCTGTGCTCGAAATACATTAAGAAAAGATTTTCAAGATCACCATATTTTTGTTGAGTTAAGAGGTTAGGAAGATTGGTAGTGTGACAAATATTTTGAAAATGAGATCTAATATGGGTATACACTGAACAATCTAAGAGAAAGTGATTTTCATCTTCAATCTTCTTACTGTGCCACAAAGATGATACACTCTTTCATCCCATGGCGTTTTAGGAATTGACCAACACTAGTTACACTATGGAGCTCGTGAGAATTTGTTCTTATCTTAGCAATTCTTATTTTTTTCTTTGGCAAAACAAATAGATAATTTTGATCTTCTAGATTAGGGTTGATTACATCCTTATAATATCTTAATTTTCTTTTTTCGTCTAACTCTTTATCACACCACATTTTCTCCTTAAATTTTGATTCAATTTTAATAGTATCTTTATTCTGCAAAATGGTGTCTTCCATGATTCCCCAATAGTTTATCCAAGACTGGGCATCTTTATGCCATCCTCGCTTGAGTCGATTGTGGTTATGACTCGATTTTGAAGCGATTTTAGGAAGCCTCTTGTCTTCCATGTTGTTTAACTTGTTCTTGTACATTATGTATCTAGTCATAGCCATGCTCTCAATGGGGGAGAGGCTTCTTTCTAAGAGGAGGATGGGATAGGGCGTACTTCCTTTAATTTTGAGATTATAGGTTATAAAATTATTTTGTATTTGCTCTATATTTCTCTAGGATTCATGAGAGATACTACAACCCCATACTTCACATCCATAAAGAATAACAGGTGTAACAAGAGTCTCAAAGAGGAGTTTCTTCTTATCCCAACTCCAAAGATC
>ML782499.1:433293-464409 GCA_009831015.1 Picea engelmannii
TAATCTTCTTTTCCAAAATAATTCCATAAATCTTGGCTAAAATCAGGCTAATCATAATGGTCCTATAATTATGATTTGTAGGACCATAATGGGCTAAAATCTTTTTATAGGACACCTAGAAAGAGACCTTGTTAATAGAAGTGGAAATGGTAGTTGTAAAATTATGATAAAGTTCTTCAATGTTATCCTTATAAATTAGAAGATTTAAATTTACTATTTAAATCCTTTAAAAAAAATCAACTTTACATTTTTCAAAGTTCAAATTCTTTTGATTTATTTAAAGATATAAAATCTCTTGAAATGCAAATCTAAAAAAAAATTATTATTTAATCAACATTTACCGAAAATTCTTTTGATTTATTTAAAAGTATCAAATATCTTGAAATATAAATCTAAAAAAAAATATTATTTAATCAACATATACTAATTTTTTTTTATGAAAACTCATCTAAAAATAACAGAAAGCATGCCACAAATAACGATGATCAAACTTGTTTGTCGAACACAAATAACGATGATCAAACTTGTTTGTCTAACCTGCAAAGGTCAAAAATTAAGCAAATGTGTGTATAACTATCCATACAATTTTTATATTCTTTGCAGCAACCTATTTGCCTTTTTATTTACCAAAACCATTAAAATGAGCAGGGCTATGCAAGCTTATCTGTGACCTTTCGTCGACAAAATCTGTAGACAAAGAACATGAAGAGTTTCTTGAAAATGATGGTAATAAATCTTTCATGGTTGGCAACACCCTTTTTAATGCTTCATAAAAACATGGGCTGGCCCCTGTCAAACTGGATAGATGCAATAACTGACAGAGGCTGCCATTGTCTACCATCTTTATAATAAGAGAGTGTCATATACCTAATAATCGCATTTACAGTCCGAGCTGAGAAGGATTAACAATGCCGGGATATCTGCAAGTGTATAATACAGCCTCTCTTGCTCTCTTCTGCTTTCCTGGCCTTATTCTTCGGTGGCAGACTCGGGCTTGGATTCGTCGTTATTTTCATGATGTTCGGTGTTCGAATCCGGCGGCGGCGGCCACGGTCTCCCCAGCAATGTCCCGTGGGTGAGATACTCGTTGGCCATAAAGCAGGCCAGCCGCCAATTATCTGGCTGGTTTACGTTCACCGGTGGCGGTGGCCGGAGCCTGGGAGCCTGGGAACTGGTAGAGGCCTTGTATATGTTATTGGTCCTGGATTCGATTTCCGGCCGGGGCGGCTGGCCTATGGATCGGCCAATTTGACGGGACTTTGGCCTCTCAGGTTGCTCAAAGGACGTGGAAAGGTTGCTCCTGGAGTCGATCGCCTTGCCTTTTTTTTCTTGTGCTCTTTCACTCACTGTGTTCACTCCAGCACAAAAGTCGGCGGCCGAGGATTTGCTTATTTTGTTGGGCCGAGGATGGAACTCTGGCTGTGGAGACGGCCGGCTTCTGTATATCCAGTTGGAGTTGGTCTTGTATATGTTATTGGTCCTGCGTTCGAGTTCCGGCCGGGACGGCTGGCCTATGGCTCGGCCAACTTGACGGGACTTTGGCCTCACAGGGTGCTCAAAGGACGTGGAATGGTTGCTCCTGGTGTCAATCGCCTTGCCTTTTCTTTCTTGTTCTCTCGGCCTCATATCCATGGACGCTCTTTTGCTCACTGTGTTCACTCCATCAGAAAAGTCGCCGGCCGAGGATTTGCTTATTTTGTAGCGCCGAGGATGGAACTCTGCCTGTGGAGGCGTCCGGCTTCTGTACATCCAGTCCGAGTTGCTCTTGTATATGTTATTGGTCCTGGATTCTAGTTCCGGCCGGGGCGGCTGGCCTATGGATCGGCCAATTTGACGGGAATTTGGCCTCAGAGGTTGCTCAAAGGACGTGGAAAGGTTGCTCCTGGCGTCAATCGCCTTGCCTTTTCTTTCCTGTTCTCTCGGCCTCATATCCATGGACGCCTTGCCTTTTCTTTCCTGTTCTCTCGGCCTCATATCCATGGGCGCTCTTTTTCCCACTGTGTTCATTCCATCAGAAAAGTCTCCGGCCGAGGATTTGCTTATTTTGTTGGGCCGAGGGTCGAACTCTGCCTGTGGAGGCGACCGGCTTCTGTATATCCAGTTGGAGTTGCTCCTGGCGTCAATCGCCTTACCTTTTCTTTCTTGTTCTCTCGGCCTCATATCAATGGACGCTCTTTTGCTTACTGTGTTAACTCGATCAGAAAAAATGGCTGCCGAGAAATTGCTTATTTTGTTGGGCCGAGGATGGAGCTCTGCCTGTAGAGGCGGCGGGCTTCTGTGTATCCAGTTGGAGTTGGTCGCCGCAGTTATGTATTTGGTTTCTTCGTGGCCTCTCTTCGTATCCCGGAGGTTCTTGGAATCCGCCATTTTGGATTTCAGTTCAATTCGAGAAACACACAAAGAATGTTATATATATATAAACGGGCTAATATCAAACTGGTCAGCGGTGTGGTGGATGAAAGATACGGTTGTCTTCTTTGAGTTTTTAAATCTGGATTAGTGACATCTGGATAATCAAAATTCATACGGGGCGAATGAATAGAACTTGCAACATTCATTTGTAAAATCTGTGTGTATTTTCGTGGGTCGCTCTAAACATAGGATGCATTCGGATTTATTAAGGATTACTGTAGGGTAGATTCATGGTTATGGTATGGATATTTATAATTTTTTTTCACTAGGAAGTAGGAGTGGGCTTTGCTATTCAATTTTGAATCAAAAGTAACTTTCCAATATAATATATATAGGCTAGAAGCCATTACAATATACTCATTATGAGCTTTATTCATGTCATTATGGATATTTATATCTATAGTTATAGTTCTAGCTTAAATGTAATAAGTTCTTTTTTAATTATGAAAAAAATAGCTATTGCATAATTGTAATAAGTTGTTTTTTAATTAGAAAAAAAATGATTTCCTTAAAGATAGTTATGGAGGTACAAATAGGCAGTGACATGACACATTAATGATATTGTAAGGATGGAAAAACAAAAATCTAGTGACTTGAGTTGAGGATTCAAAGTGCTTTCACAATGAATTTAAATATGGTATAAGAAGATGAGAGATAGACAATCCAATTAGATTCAAGAATATAAATAACTTTAAAAATGGAGATATTGATAGACATTTGGAAAAATGGAGGTTTGGTTCACAATCAACCAAGTTAACAAACAAGTGGAGTAGAAATGAATTTAACATGAGTGAGTAGAAATGAATTTAACGTGCATGCACACTTTAGAACGTGGACACTATGAAACATAATGACCAAAGTCGTGGCACTCATAGCATTTGATCTTACTAAGATCATTCTTCCGTCTTGGCTCTGAAGATGCTTCTCTCTCAGGAGAAGCCCTTTTCCCCGACATACCTCTTATGTCTAGAGAACCCCTTCTACCCTTTCTATTGCAGGCTGCAAGGACCTAGTTCTCATCACTACTACTCTTCACCACACCATCCATACCATCCCTGGATGCTAACCGGGTCTCCTCCTAGATACAATCAATCCATGATCTGTCAAAGTCTTGTAACCTATCTTACGCATAGATCCCCTGCACAAATGATTCATAGGATCTGAGAAGACCTCTCAATGCTACATTCACCAACTCAACATCCTCCACTCTCTCACCAATAGTTGTGAGTTGATCTTGGATCTGAGTAATCTTCATAAGCTAACTGAAAATTGTGTCTTCATTGGTCATCCTGACAATTTGAAGATGATGCTTCAAGTGCAACATCCTGCTAGTATTCTTGTTTTGGTAAAGACCCACCAAAGCATCTTACATATCATTGACAATTGTTTTCTCAGCAATGTGAGGAATCAAGTGGTCCTTCACGGACTCTAGCAATACTCACTTGGCCTTCACTTCCCTCTTCTTGTGAAATTCCAAATCTACTGGATCAGTTAGGATAGGAAACACATCCTCAACATACTCCTAGAGGTCATTCTCCTCCAACAAAAGGAGAACCCTCGCCTTCCAAGCCTGACAATTGGTTGTCCCTTCGAACCTATCCTCAAGCTTCAATGTATTCACCATCTTGACTTGCCCAGAAAAAGAACAAGTACACCATTCTTCTAGTCTTGTAGCCAACAAAGTGTCTCAAGATGATCCCCTTATATTCAAATCCCAAGCTCTGATACCATGTCAATTTTCACATGCAACTCTATGTGACTAATTTCAAATATGAAAATTGCTTCCTAGTGATCTAACTATCACTGAACAATTTTACACTAAAAATATTGACTAAAAACATATACAGTGGAAACAAAAATATCAGAGATGAAGCATCAATACACAAGAGACACAATATTTATGTTTTGTACCTTTATCCAATTCTCCAAATATGAGGACCAAAACCAATCCTCTAAAAGTTGCCAAATATGAGGACAAAACTAGTCCTCTCAAAATCGCCAAATCCAAGGACAACCTTGTCCTCCAATATACAAACAAGAAAAACCAAACCTCAACAATATTATGGAAATCTCCTTGGCCCACAAATTTGCTGCAGACCACATATACAACCTACTGAGGTCACTTGACATCAGCTTGTATGGAATTTCCATTGCCCATAAGAGTTTGTACGAATGTAAGTGATTGTTCCTACAACAACCCACGTACGTACATGACTGTACCCACTGCAACCCGCGTACATGTGAAAAACTGTATGGACACTTTGTACAAATTGCTCCACTTCGTACAATATCTTCCTTTTGCAATTTCCTCTCTCTCCCACACTTGCAGTGTACTTTTCCCTGCCAAGAATAGAAGATAGAGAGTCCTCAACCCTAGGCCAAATTTTCCACCCTAGCCAACTTTCTCCTTCTTGAAATCACTAAGCTTCCTAGCACAAGTGCATACTAACTTATGCTAACTCCATTATTTTATTATGATATAATGAGATCTCACAATGACCTCTCTCCTTTATATACAATCCTTGGGGGTCATTATCTAAGCCCATGCATAAGTCGACATCAAATTAGGATTTCTTTGTGGGTGTGAAGTCCCAACACAAGCCCACAAAGCCCATCACCAAACCCATGAAGCCCCCACTCAAATCCAAGGGGGTTTTCACCAAACTGAAATGATAATCTAGTGCCAATGAAGATTCCCACATGCCTGACACCTTGGCCTCTTGTGGGAATACCTCCCAAAGCTACAAAAATCAACACACTTTCTATCAAAGGAAAATCCATTATTTGGGCCACATTGTCTAAGAGGAGGGCATATTGGTGGGCCTTGAGAAGATTGAAGCAATTCAAAGTTAGCTAGCACCAAAAAATGTTTCAGAAGTGAGATCATTTATGGGATTAGTTGAATATTATATGAGATTCATTGAAGGTTTCTCTAAGGTTGCACATCCAATCACTTCACTACAGAAGAAGGGAACAAATTTTGAGTGGATTATCGAGTGTGAAGAGAGTTTCCAGTAGTTGAAAGAATTATTGACTAGTGCATCTATTGTAAAGGTTGCAAATCCAAATGAATATTTTTTTGTGTGCATAGATGCATGCAAGGAAGGGCTTGGGAGAGTCCTTACATGAGATGGGCATGTCATATGTTATGAGTCAAGGAATATTAAGGAGCATAAAAGAAATTATTCCCTGTGACTTAGAGTAAGCAACCATAGTTCATGCCTTAAAATGTGGAGGCATTATTTCATGGGTAGAAAATTTTAGTTGAATATAGATCATAGCAATCTAAAACACTTGTATGAGTAGTTAATGCTGAATGCTAGACATACTAGATGGATGGAATTTCTCAATGAATATGATTTTGACATCAAACATATCAATGGAAAAGAGAATAAATTAGTTGATGCACTCAGTAGAAGGTGAATGAAATGCATGTTGCAACCATTAGCATGTATCATTCATATTTACAAAGAAGAATTTTGGAAGTTGTAACAACAGATCAACATTATGCACAAGTGATAAAAAGATCACAATAGGAAAATATACTACTGAAGTTTAAGGACTACATGTTGGAAGAGGATGGAATCCTCTTGTTCACGGACAAATTTTATGTTCCTAGAATTTAGAAATTGAGAAATATAGTATTGAAAGAGATGCATAATGTACCATATGTAGGTCATACAGGGTACCAAAAGATAATTGCAATGGTAATAAGCCATTACTTCTAGCCTATAATGAAAAAGGATGTTGTTGTTTACATAGTCAGGTGCATGAAATGCGAGAAGGTGAATACTGAATGCAGACATCCAACATGATTTTTACAGCCATTGTCCTTCCCTAAATGGAAATGGGAGGTAGTTATGATATATTTTATCACCAAGTTTCCAAGAACAACAAGGCAACATTATTCCATCATAGTAGTGGTGGAAAATATTACAAAGGCTACACATTTTATACCAGTGAAAACAACTCATAAGGAAGTCAATATTGTAGAGATTTACATGAAAGAAATTGCTAGGTTACATAATGTGCCTAAGGCAATAGTTTCTAATAGAGATCCCAAGTTCACTTTTAAATTTTGAAAAGGATTGTTTAAAGGATTTGGGGCTAACTTGAATTTCAGTACAACATATCATCCAGAGTCACATGGGCAGACAAAGAGGACCAACTAGATAATTGAATATATGTTGATAATGTATGTAATGGACAAGCCTTCCAAGTGGGAAGACTATCTTCATTTGGTTGATTTTTCTTACAATAGTGGGGACCATACATCATTAAAGATGATCTCGTTTGAATCCTTTTATGGAAGGAAATGCAACAAAACAAACAGAGCAATTATTGGGCCAAAATTGCTAAGGGAAATGTAGGAGTAGATGGTAAAGATCAAGAAAAATTTAAAGTTTGCACAGGACAGGAAAATTAGTTATGTATATAAAAGCAGGACATATAGAGAGTTCAAAGTGGACAAGCATGTGTTTTTAAAAGTAAAGGCTAAAAGGAGTTTTTTAAGATTGGGAAGTTTCCCAAATTTAGCAGCAAGATACTATGGATCATTTGAAGTTTTAGAGAATATAGGATCAATTGCATAAATGATTGCATTTCCTGCATCCATAATAATTCATAATGTGTTTCATGTGTCTTTATTAAATAAATATGTTCATAATCCTAACCACACGATTTATTGGATTGTGATCTAGGTGGATCACGAAGGGTAATTTCGGGTGGAGGCAATGTGCATCCTTGACCAGAAAGTCAAAGTGCTCATGAACAAAGCTATTAACTTGGTAAAGGTCTAGTAGGCCTGTATGGTCCCGAAGATTTCACGTGGGAGCATGAGGAGACCATCCAGAAAGAGTACCCATAGATTTTTGAAAATTTTAAAGAAAAATAATTGTATACTTGTATATAAGTGTGCAAGACGCCATTTTGGTAGCTAGAGTTCTTATATATGCATCTTGAAGACTTCATGTCTAACCTATACTAGAACCCTGGAAGGAAGTGGTACAACTTGATGGAATGCATTTACAGAAAGAGGTACACTTCCTTGGGTTTTGTAGGTTGAGGGGAACGAGATATTGTTGATCGGAATTGATGTAAGAGTTGTGAATTTGCCAAAGTATAAAGTACTTTGATGTAAATTTTGTACATGTATACCAAAATGGTGATATGCATTGAGGACAATGCAAATTGTAGGGGAGGGGAATGTAACATTCCCATTTTTAATCCTTTTTTTAGTGATGTATAATGTAATTAAGATGTATGGCCATGGGCTATGTAATATGTAAAAATTATATATCATAAAAATAAAATAAAATGTAACATTGATTGTAGATGGACATGGATAGAGTAATGGAGGTTAAGGTTCCACAAGAGAGGGGAAGGTCTAAGAGGGGTTCCAAGGGGGATTTTTTCATATGTATTAGTCCCAACCCACTTCCTAAAATTATTATTGTGTATGAAACTTCTAGTTTCCTTTTGAGTGTATTAAAGCCCCAATCATTAAACACATGTAAGAGGGTTGGTGTGAAAATTCACTTCACATAGGTAATAAGACTATGGGGGATGAGTACAATCAACATTGGGGAATGTGAGAGTCAACTTGCATTGGAAAAAGAGATTTTTGAATGGGAAAGGTAGGAAATTTTACATGTAGTTTTTGGAGCAACAAGGGAGGGTAGAGTACTAGAGCTTGAAGGTAGCCATAGTGGGCAGGTGTCACATATTGTTGGAGTTGTAAATTAATAAAGAAGCATGATGTTAGGCCTATAGAGTGAGAATCTATGTGAGATATTACCCCAACATCAAGTGAACTTGATGTTGTGAGCTTTTCCTTTTGCACCTAACATCCCTGAAATCCACGTCAAGAGAGACTCCTAGTTAACATGTGTTGGAGGAATGGAGGGAAGTAGGAAGGCCTAAGGGATTGTGTGCAGTGAAGAGGGATCATGTTCCTTGGGTTGTGAAGGTTGAGGGAAAGAGAGCTAGAGGATTGGGATAGGTATAGGAAAAACTAACCTGCTTTGAGTTATATTGGATTATGAGTGGACATTAGAAACACCATTTTCTTGTGGATTTGTAGCCTTAGCTCGGGGCTGATTTGTTGCTAAGATTTGGAGCAACAAATATATGGTTTAGTGAAACATTCGTCCTCTGTAGTTGGTTACACATTTGGTTTAAAAGGTTAGTTTTTATCTCTATTACCTTATTTTTATTTACCGGTTTAAATTGTTGTGTATAAACTCTATGTTCGTGAGTATTCACTTATTGTTGTGTGTAATGTGTATGCAATTGTTTATATGTTTATTTTGTTGAATTCGTAATGTTGCTAGATGCATGTTAAATCCTTAATGCATTGCATTTAATTGTGGAATTCAATTGTTGTGTGCTTACTCTGATTCTGGGCAATTCTAAGATGTTGTATACATGTTTAATAGATTACATCTATACTTCAAATAATTTTTTTATATGCATGGACATTTTTAGCATGCACATATTAAACTTAATAGGTATCATAATTTTTTTTATTAGGTTTAATAGCAAGGGACTCAATTAAGATCAACTTATTTTAATATTTATTTAGGTCAAAGCGTGTGTCTTTAGTATGCATTGGTATGCATTTGTAGTTATGTAATCCAATAGTCACGATATGTTCTAGACATAGAATGATACAACGACTCATATTCTCCTCTATAATAATGGCTATTGATTTGTGGCTTAACACCCAATTGGTCCATGATCTCTATCTAAAGAGCATGGAGGGTCATTTGTTGAAGATTGATTGTGAGAAACTCTCTTGTAAAATATTTTTCTTTTGTATTAGTATATTGTCTCAAGTGGTCATGTTGGCTAGGGCCAAGGATTGTTTCCCTCTTCAAGGTTTTTAGCTACGTAATAACATCGATGTACTGATATTTTATATGGTTGTGTGAGAATTTATTTAAGGTGTTCATCCTATGTGGAGATACCCTATTTTGTTGAACAATTCATAGCTCACAATCCTTAAAAGATTCATTTAGGTCTTAAGGCCATTTAGGCCATTTATTTTCCCTCCAATACCATGGTTAAGGTCTCGAGACCCATCCACTGTGTCTAAAGCTTTCTAATAGTGTCGATATGTCATTTAGAGGTCAAAGATTCCATCTATAGGGTTTATCTGGTGGTTCAAGGTGTCATTAATGGATTATGAACCCTATAAGTTTGATTTAGATCATACGACCCTTTTTTTCCTTCGCTGGCCATGGTTAAGGCCCTAAAACCCATGCCTACTCTACAAAATATTTTAATGATGCCCATATCTCACCTAAAGGCCAATGAATTGAGTAAGTGTGGTGGTATAAGGCCCAATTTAGGAACCAAGGACATGGATGATTTGTTTTGGCCTAAAGTTCTAAAATCCATCTCTTGTATGCATAAGCTCCTAATTGTACCCATATCCCAATCAAGGACAAATGTACTTTATAGAGGGTTTTTTGGTGGTTTAAGGAATATTTTATGTCATGGAAGACCTATAATATTGATTTATGGATTAAGGACCTTATTTTCCTCCCCCAATCATGGTCAAGGCCCTAAGACCCATTTCTATTGCACAAAAACTCCTAATGGCACCCCTTTCCCACTTGTATGCAAAATATTCCTTTTAGAGGACTAGTGTTTTTCAAGGTCTTGATCATTTCCCATTATCCCAATAATCTTTGTTTAGGGTATAATTCCTAGGATTTATCCCCCAACCATGGTTAATGGCTTGAGACCCGTTCCTAATGTATAAAATGTAGTAATGGTACCCATATAATACATGAAGGACAAAAATTCTGTATAAAGGACATGTTATGTGGATTATGGCATTTTTTATGGCCTTTGATCCCTAAAGAATTCATCTAAGTCCAAAGGGCCTTATTTTCCTCCCTTGACCATGGATATTGCCTTAAGATCCATCCCTAGCACACACGACCTCATAACAATATTGATATTCCACTTGGAGGCCAATGATCACCTCTAAAGGGATTGTGTTCTAGTTTGAGGTTGTGTTCATGGCCAATCAGCCCCAAAGATTCATTTATGGTGTAAGGAATTAGTTTCCTTCCTTGACTATGGTCAAGGCCTTGAGACCCATCCCTATTGCACAAAATCCCTTGATCAGATCCATATCCCACTTATATGTCAAAGATCCACTTTGAAGAGTCTATGTTGTGGTTCAATATCTTGATTATGGCCCATTAGCTCAAGAATATTAATGTAGAGCCTAGTTCCATCAATTTTTTCTCTAACCATGGTCCAAGACCCATCCATAGTGCACAAAATATCATATTGGTGCCCATATCCCACTCTAATAACAATGATCTCCTATATAGTGAATTCTTTTTGGTCTATGACATTATTCATGGCCCTTGGTCCCTAGAAGCTTCATCTAGGTCCTAATGGAATTATGTTTCTCTCGCATGCATTGGAAAGGCCTTGAGAACCATTCCTACTATCCAAGGAGTTATAGGAAAAACTGTATTCCACTTGGAGGCTTAATTTCCCCTTTAGAGCTTGTGTGGTGGTTTTAAGCCTTGTCCATGACCCATGAGCCCTAGAAGCTTCATTTAGAGCTTAGTTCCCATGTTTTCCTCCCTATGGTGAAGTCCCTGAAAAATATCCCTCGTACTTATTGCTTCAACAAACCCTAATAATAGGTGGAGTGTCCACTCGAAACATTGGACGTTTCAAAAACTCCTTACACAATTTATTTCTAGAATTACAAACAACAAATATCCCTCACCTGAAAAACCTCATAAGAGCACCTATTTTACCATTGGAGGCCAAATATCCTAGTTAGAGGGACTATTTGTTGGTTTGAGGTATCGATCATGGCCTTGACATTCATTTTCTATTTTTTTTGAAAATAAGCAATTTTATATATGCACAAACATAAAAATATCATAACATGAGCATATATATCTCTCCAAGACCTTTCCAACAAGCTAAAGAACTCCAAAAATATATGTCAAGTAAATTACTAAAATAAATGTTTTATGTTAAATATAATGAGCACATGTTTTGGAATGCACATGCATTACTGGAAGGGAAGAGGAAGAAGGCATCATGCATTAATAACAAAGGTTGATGAGGTTGCAGACATGTTCTAGACGAAGATATTGTTGGTCTCCTCCATTTCAAGTACTATCTCTAGAAGGGAGAGATGATTGGTGGATAACAGAGCATATTTCCATATGATAGGTGCTAGAGAGTTATTTGAAACTCTCATAGAGACTGGATGATACTTATGTGTGGAGCTTGGTATGAGAGCCAAGCGTTCAGTATGAGAATTGGGTACTATATCATTTTGATTGGAGTCAGGAGAGATACCGAGGGTGTCGAATGTGTTGTGGGTGCCATCACTTAGGAGGAGTGTCATCTCAGTCTTGGATATTGAGAGGAAGGGATATCATGTATTGTTTCGAGATGGGTACTTCTTGTGCCTAGAAATTTCAGCTTTAGACTAGCAATGTTCATTGGATTTAGGGAGGGAAACCTATATAGGTTGAGGGACTAGCCTATGAGTGTTTTGACTAGATGGAGTAGAGAGACAGATGAGGAGGAGCAGGTGGCTCCACGAGTGGTGAGGTAGATGACCCCACCAATGATACAGGCTCAGAGGGAGTCAACCATCATGATCTAGGAGGGAGGAGAAACCTCCCAAGACTGTGCAGAGGGTAGTGGATAGGGAGAAGATGGCCCTAGAGGATGTGCAAACTCAAAGGGAGTAAAGTTTTAGGAGGAGCATGTGATATTATAGTGAGACTAATCTCAGGGAGAGTCAGTTGGATCAGAGGGAGAGATAGTCATCTAGAGGGAGTTCTCCCTTAGGTTCATTTGAAAGAGAGACATCTTCTAGGATTGAAAAAAAAGTTTCATGGGTGGAGGAGGCCAGACATAAGCTTCATACGAAAGAGGCTTCTAGGGAATGTGAGACATATATGGAGTATCCACGTGTTTTAGAAATATGTGATATAGTGACCAAGGATGCAACCAGTCAGAAATAAATTTCCTTAGTGACCAACGATGTGTCCAATCAGACAAATTTTTCCTGAGTGACTAAGGATGCAACTAGTCAGATAGATTATGCTTTAGTGATTGAGGATGCGACCAATTAGAAAGATTGGACAACAAGAGTTTTCGATGATTGGGATGCTAATATAGTAACAAATCTAGATACACTTCTAGCATGCGAGGACGAATATTGGAGTACAGATGAGGAAGCAAACCACCTTGGATTTGGGAGAGAGATGCTTCTCTATAGGCACATCTAGATTATGTTGGATGGGATACCTTCCTCGCTAAGAGGGAGTGTTGATTTTTGTAGCTTTGGGAGGTATTCCCATAAGAGGCCAAGGTGTTAAGAATGTGGGAATATTCGTTGGCATAAGAATAACCTTTAATTTGAATGAAAACCCCCTTGGATTTGAGTGGGGGATTCATGGCTTTGGTGATGGGATTTGTGGGCTTGTATTGGGGCTTCACACCCACAAGGAAAGCCTAATTTGATTTTCACTTATGGAGGAGATTCTATGGTGATCCCCAAGTGTTATTGGATAATATCGATAAATGCGGACATAAACTGATCTCCCTAGATCCACCTATATCTAGAACAAAACAAGACAAGACATGGCGCTTTCCCTAGGTCTTAATCATCGAATCTATTATCAAAGAAAGGATGAGTGACATACCTTTGAATATTTCCTCGTTATGTCTTTTTTTGTCCCTGCTTCGCTCTGGTGCTCTTGTGAAATTAGATCTGCAATGACACAAACCAACCAAAGTGAAAGCAACAATAATATATTCAATGACAACCTATGCATGTGATCAAGGAGTCATGCAATAAAATGAGAATGATTTTATGGGAAAGAAACATGCCACTGTATTATATTAAGTGAAAGTGGAAGATACAACCAAACAACCTTGATGTTGTCAAATTACCTTTCGGTGGCCCTTTGCTATTAACACACACATTTGCTCCAAGTTTGTATGAATTAGATGGCCCACAATAACTTGATGGACTGAAATGAATCCCTCAAACAATTGATGTAGAATACCTCACACAATTCTCAGCCTATTCAATCTTAATCATTCCTTACTTGCTTAACCTTTTCCATGAGAAACCTATCATTATATAGGAGAAGGAGGAGTGGTTAAAAGGATTAGGATGATCCCACAAAATCAGATAAGCCAGTAGGATCTCAACCATACGGATGCCACCTCACATTCTATAAGATCCCCTTCTAGAACCTTCGTGAACTTCTTCTTTTCTTAGCTTTCAAATGCCGCCGCACCTTGCCAATATAGCATCCCATGGAAACCCCGCGAGCCAGGTATAGAGTAGCCTGTAGAAATCAAGCATTTCCGCATCGTGTACTACTATCAGCCTGCAACGTCATTCCAAAAACATGCCTTGTAGATGGAGAAGTCAGTCATTTTTCTCATGCAAAAGATCATTTTGAGAGCCTGAACACAGGCTTGTAGAATCATCATCAGAGTGACCAAAATAATGTTTGATAGAATGCCCCCCAAAGTATGAGGCTGGAACTCATGAAAGCCAAAATACTTTGTAAAATGCATGTGTGTGTCAAAAAGAAGGAGCGCACCAATCGAGAACCTGCAAACAATCAAGAATCTGCATAAAATCATACCATTTCTGAGGTAGGTATTCCTATGCTCAGACTATACATGATTTAAATCGTAAATGTTAGTCATGGCCACCAAGTATACACTGTGGATCCATGTCATCAAGATTCTACATAGCCACCAGGAATACACTATGGATCTATGTACTAGAAAAAATCAAATTTGGACATAGCCACGAGACATACATAGTGGATCTATGTGTCAATACAAATCATAAATATTCCATCATAACCTGGACCAAAATGAGGAGATCCAGAGTCTTCAATCCCTTTCGTTCGTAAGTATGAATATAGCCCTGCGATTACAGGCGTTGAAGTCGAACATGGTAGAAACCACTTGATTACTGGTCATTGATGAATACCATTAACAAGTGTGAGGGAAAATCACCATTGATTTCAATGACTCCCAAGGTACCTCAGTACAATCCATCAAATGCAAATGAATGAGTTGAAGTTGAGAATTCGATAGAATATCTCAATCAGGGATCAATGATGTGAATCCACTGTTGAAAGCAAAGAAACCTGCCATTGAGGCATGCAGGATCTAAGGTACTACATGACTTCTAAGTCTTGTCCCTGGATGATGAGTTGAAGTTGACAAGAAAAGACTCATCACAGGAGGTCCTTGACATATCCCCCATCAATGACACAAAATAAGTAACATATTTAGGGTAGATCAAAGTATAAAAATGATTTTAAACTAACACAGGGAAGGCCGACATGGTAGGAACTGATAACTGCAGATGGCCGACTCGATAGAGGGATTGTTTGGAATTCTCTTGAACATATGAACGAAACGACAATGGCCTTGGCAACATTGACTCAAGGATGACCTGCTATACAAACTTGCAGAAGGCCAAACGAGAGACATATGAATTTCCCAACCTGGATATAAAGATAAAAGGGGTGTCATGTTCAAGAGAGACTACTACTACCACTAACAAAAATACTAGGACAAATTTCTTTCCCAAATTTTCCCCCACCATTTCTGGTGAGTACCTCTTTATTTTTACGCAAGCTTGAGGAGGATAACATATGCTTGTTAATGTAACCTCATCCTTCGGATGAGTCCCACAGAGTATGTTTAACGAACCCTAAGAAGGAGTGGTTCCCCTAGGTCATTGTGACATCTCATTGTATCATAATAAATGAATCGAGTTAGCATAAGTGAGTCTGCACTTGTGCTAGGAAGCTTGGTGATTTTAGTAAAGGGAAATTTTGCTAGGGTGGAAAATATGGCCTAAGGTTGAGGACTCTCTATTTTCTATTTTTGGAAGGGAAATGCACACCAAAAGTGTGGGAGAGAGAGGAAACTATAGAAGGAATATAATGTACAAAGTGGAGCGAGCTGTATGAACTATTTGTACATATTTTTGCATGTATGTGGGTCGTAGTGTGTAATATCCATGATCCATACCATTTGTAATTGTAGATATAGGTTAGTGAGCCATTAGCACTAATTTTTGGTGTTGTGCACACCTAAGTAGTGTGCAAATAATTTCTATCAAAGAAAGGGAGCACACATTTCATAGTGTTGTGCGCAACTGGGTAAGTGCGCATGATTTCACATCAATGAAAGGGTGTGTCCACTTCACAATGTTGTGCGCAC
This sequence comes from Picea engelmannii, assembly GCA_009831015.1. Lineage (NCBI taxonomy): Eukaryota > Viridiplantae > Streptophyta > Pinopsida > Pinales > Pinaceae > Picea > Picea engelmannii. The sequence goes on from ML782499.1 coordinate 448,978, forward strand.
TTGGGTAAGTGTGTGGGAATGACCTAGGAGTGTGCACCAAGGAAAGTTATATATATATATATATATATATATATATATATATATATATATATATATATAATGACTATAAATGTATTGATGCCAAATATCCAGTGTGATTATGAGGCTGGTAAGCCAGGACACAGATAGGTCAGTGCACCTATCCATGTAAATATAATCTCAAGTATTGATATAATATACATCGTTGTGCACAGACGAACCCAGACGAAAAGATATGGGGGGTTTAATCCACCAAAAAAGGGAAAAGGGGGAGAGACTTTAGTCTTAGGGAATATTTTATAATATTTCTGGAAAAGTGTAAAGTTATGGATATGTTTTATCCTAAGTTCCCGAGGGTAGGGAATGAGTCACCAAGTGGCTTAAGCTACTTCTGAAGGTGAAAAGTGTTGAGTTTAAGGCATGCAATACATATTTTTGGCCTTATTGTATTTTGGGGGAAGTCATTTTGAGAAATAGATTCATAGAATTCATTAGGGGAATGGGGTCGGGCGATATGGACAATTCGATTATTACCTTATCTGCACATAGAAGCTTGTAAGGGGTTTTTGTACTGTAATCCAAGTCTTTCCTTCAAAGAGGTGGGTTGTCGGGCCCATGAGCAGTCTCTCTGGGTGAGAAATTTGATGTTGAAGAGGTGGGTTGTTAGGCCCGTGAGAAGTCTCTCTGGGTGACAAATTTGTTGAGAATTGTTCCATGGTATGCTAGGAATTAGATGCAGGGCTCAGATATTTCATGTCCGGCTTGTCACTAGTAACCTTAGAAGGGAAGTGGGGTAGCCGAAGGAATGTCAAGCAGAGAAGGGGAACACTTCCTTGGGTATGATAGGTGCATGGGGAATGTGATATTGTAGTCTAGTTGCAACAACAAGCACCTTGGACTGAGAGATTATGTTGCATATTAGACCTTAGCCTGTCACTAGGAACCCTTTTTCCTTAGAGGAGTTAATCCCCATCTCTGGGGTGACCTATTGATTAAATATTATGAGCAATATAGTCTATGGATGGGAGGAACATCTGAGCTATATGTGTAGTTGGTGACTTTCATAAAAGATAAGTGTTCCTTATGTGCTTGTCTTGTTTATTGTGTGCTTATTTATTTATGTTTTGACATGAGTTAATTCTTGTATGTTGTCTCATACAAGTAATTGCTAATATTATGTTTAATGTTGCATGTGAATGTAAGTATGGTGCTTATAGCTTGTATTTGTAGTTGTGCATGAGTATGATAGGTGTTGATAGTTTTACTGTAAGTTAACCTTATGATTTCAGTATGAGCCTCCAAGGAATGTTGAATGGTCGTGTGTGTAGACAGTACTTTTGTGTGCCCCAGAGTTTAGATTCGCTTGTGCGCACTGGGAGGAATTCTACGTGCATAAGGAGAATAGATTTGGTGTGTGATGCCAAGATGGTTGCACACACAATAGTGCTATGTGATTAGTACTTTAGTGCGTAGTTGTTTGAGTTACTTTCACTACTTAAAGTTGTGTTAAAAGGAGAAAGTTGTTTTCGTTGTTATAAGTTGTGTGGTGTGATGCAAGCTTGGTTGAGCGCATTACTTCAAGTGATACTACATGGGATTGTGTTTAGAGTAGAATATGCACAATGTATTTTGGAATAACATTGTTCAATAGTAAGATGTATGATGTTACATTGTGGTTTTAGAGAAATTTTAGAGTGTTTTTGTAGTAACATGGCCCAGCTTGGGTGGATGGGGATGTTATAGATTGGTATCATAGTAGGAGTTGTATTAGCATGGCCCAACCTTGGTGACGGGGGATGTTACATATTGATATCATAACTATTGGTTCATCACTATAATTGTATGGGCCATAGGTTGAGAAGAGGCATAAGAGCTCTATTTTTAGCATTGAGCTTGCATGAGTTGAGTTCTACTTAAGATAAAATTTGGATTGGTAAGTGTCTGAATTTGAAATTTTAGCATGGCCATGGTGCGCATTAAATAAGGATGCGCATATGTGTGAATTGAATGTTGGGTATTGCGGGGTGTGGTACTGGAACTGCATAGTAAACAATGGTGCATGAGTGTGCACACTAAAGTTTTAGGGCTACACAGAACAAATTTGTGGTGCATGCGCATTACTCATACACAATGTACATGTTAACATTGGCATTGTGCATTGGAGTGTGTTGAATACCGATGCATGCGTGGGATTCATAAGAAAGGATTCTGATAAGATGGTGCATATTTTTCACGAAGTTGTCTCATGAATTCATCTAACAAATCTTGTTTCCTGCACAATTTGTAGAATTATCAATGGTTAGAGGAGGACAAAATCAGTGCAGAAGGTCAAAATCATGCAAGATGCATAGAGGAATTATAGTCATGATGATGATTTTGGGGATTTGTATGCCAGTTTGTGTGTTGATGATACAAAATCCAAGGAAGAGAACATCAATTTGGTATAAAACATAAAAGGACTACAAAAATATGTCCAAAGCTATAATACTGATAACAAAAGGATTATGAGATCCAAGGAGCAACAAGATGACTTCAATGTCAAGTTGATGCAAATATTGGAAATAATAGAAAATAAAAATGATAAGGACAAAGAGAAAAGTAGGTCAAGAAGTCACATGTCTCATGATTCAAAAAGAAGAGAAGTAATAAGTGTTGGTAGGTATTGAACTCACTCGCCAAAGCATTCTTTCAGGGAAGCATGCAGTATCTCAAGTGCATCTCCTATCATAAAGCATAAGAGAAGGAATGGGGTGGATGAGCTATAGGGAGAAATGAATAAGATCAAGCCTCATACCTTTGACGAGAGAACAAGAAGGATGATGATGCAAAGACCTGGTTGTTGGGTATGAGGAGGTACTTCTAGCTGCATAATTATTCTGCACAGGAAGAAGGGATAATTGCCATCTATCAGCTAAAAGGAAAGGCATCAATGTGGTGGGATAAAGTGAAACACAATGATGAAAATAAGGTTACTTAGAGATATTTCAAGAGGTATTTCCAAAACAAATATTTAACCAAGAGGTACTATGACAAGAAAATGAAGGAGTTCTTTGAGCTCAAGCTCTAGAGTATGGCGATAGATGAGTATGAAAGAAGATTCTTGGAGATTTTGAAATATGTCACATTCACAAAGGATGAAAAAGTTAAGATTCATAGGTACCCGTGTGGGTTTCCTTCATTTATCAGTGGAAAGATACAATATGATGATCGCAAGACATTGGAGGAAACCACAAGGCATGATAAATGTATTTATGATCAAAAAAGGGGAAGATCGACTTTCCAAAAAGTTTGGGAAGACAAGATGAAGAGAAAGGTGGAATAGAGGAAAAAGGGGAATAAGCCACCATTTTTTAGAAATATTTTGTAAGGATATCCAACTCCCAAAGAGTCCAGAATGACAGAGACAGTGGAGAAAAATCTAAGGAAAAAATCAATTCAATGTTTGAATTGTGGCAGAGATCATATGCATAGATATTTCCCTAAAAAAGGTGATGAAGTGAGGACTGTATATATTGTACAAAAAGCTGAGACATTGAGGACATGGGCAGAAATGTGCCAAGGATTTAAGAAGTTCTAGATAATAAGCATGATGAGTTTCAATCGTACATGATCGATGTGGAAGGTAAGATTAATAACCAACCTATTGCTATTTTAATTGACTTAGGAGCTACCATAGTTATCTAGATCCTAGGATGTTGGCAAGGTTCCAATTGTTGAGAAGCAAGCTTGGAAAACCTTGGTTGGTGCAGTTAGCTATATGAGAAAAAAATAAAATTAATGAGATGGTTAAGGCATGTCCGGTAGAGATGAATGGAATGCGCGCAAATGATGATTTGAATATTATACCTTTGTGATCGTATGATTTCATCATTGGTATGGATTGGTTGGAGGAGCACCATTTTGTCTTGGATTGTTACAATAAGGCATTCATTTTCTTGGATGAGGAAGGAATCTTAATAACAGTTCAAGGAATTCCAAGAGTTGTCTCTATCAGAGAAGTTTCAACAGTAAAATTGCAGAAAAGCTATCGGAAAGGACATCAATTATTTGAAGTGCACATGGAAGAGGCACATAAGGATAAAGTGCCAAGTGTTGAGGTTTGTGAAGTACTGAAAGAGTTTGAGGATGTATTTAAAGAGATACCATGATTTCCTCCAAAAATATATATTGATTTTTCTATAAATATGATCCCTAGAGCACTGCTCATATCCAAGAATCCTTATAGGATGAGTATGCCAGAGTTGAAGGAGTTGTAGATGCAACTTGAAGAACTTCTGAAGAAGGGGTATATATGCCCAAGCGTGTTGCCTTGGGGTACCCTAATATTGTTCTTGAAGAAGAAGGATGGTACATTGAGACTTTGTATCGACTTCAGGAAGTTGAATAAAGTAACAATAAATAACACGTATCCTTTTCCAAGAATAGATGACCTCTTTCATCAGCTGCAAGGCATGCAAATATTTTCAAAGATTGATATCAGATCTGCATATCACCAAGTGAGAATTAAATAAGAGGACATCAACAAGACCACCTTTAGAAAAAGGTACAAACATTATGAGTTCATAGTGGTTCCTTTTGGATTGTCAAACGCACCCGTTGTTTTCATGTGTTTGATGAATGGAGTTTTTAGAAGCTATTTAGATAAGTTTGTGATTGTCCTTCTGGATGACATGCTTATTTACTCAATGTTCGAAGAGGAGCATGAGAAGCACTTAAGTATGGTACTACAAGTATTGAGGGAGCACCAAATTTATGAAAAGTTGATCAAATGATCATTTTATCAGCGACAGATTTATTATTTGGGTCATGTTATTTCCAAGGAAGGAATAATTGTGGATCCATAAAAGATAAAATCCATTGAGGAATGATAAAAAACAAGAAATGTCACAGAGGTAATGTTCTTTATGGGACTTATGGGTTATTGCAAAATTTTTATTAAAGGATTCTAAAAAATTGTGCATTCGATTACATCTTTGCAGAAAGAAAGGTGCACGATTTGAATGGACTTCATATTGTGCAAGGATTTTTCTGCACTTGAAGAGTTTGTTGAAAAGTGCACCAATTTTAAGAATTTCTAACCTGGATGCAGACTTCGTTGTGTGCAAGGATGCATGCAAGGAAGGGCTTAGTGGATTTCTCAGTCAAAATGGACATGTGGTGTGCTACGAATCAAGAAAGTTGAAAGAGCGTGAAAGGCTCTATGCGACTCATGACTTAGAGTTGGAAACGATAGTGCATGCCTTGAAGATGTGGCACCATTATATCGTGGGTAAAATATTTGAGCTGAGAACATACCATAGTGGTCTGAAGTATTTGTTTGGACATCCAAGTTTAAATGCTAGGCAAAGTAGGTGGTTAGATTTTCTCACTGAGCATGAATTTGATATAAAGCATACCGAATGAAAGGAGAACACGGTGATTGACACACTCAACATGAGGGTGCATGAGATGCATGATACATCCATTAGCATATACTAGTCAGATTTGTGTGACATAATTTTAGAGGTTTCCAAATCAGATCTGCGCTATGTGGACATAAAGGTGATTTTACAACAAGGTATGTCGCAACAAAATTTTGAAGGTTATGAGTTAAGAGATGATGTGATCCTCATGTACAGACGTAGATTCTATGCGCCAAATGATCAGGAGTTGAAAAGTTTGATATTGTTAGAGATATATAAGGTTCCTTATGCTAGACATCCTGGCTACTAGAAGTCAATTTTCACAGTAAAAAATCAATATTATTGGCCATGTATGAAAAAGGAGGTTGTTGGTTTTATTGCAATATTCCTTGAAGGTCAAAAGGTCAAGGATGAACACAGACATCCAGTTGGTTTGCTACAACATTTTCCCATTCTTGAGTGGAAGTGGGAATTTATGACCATCAATTTCATTACCAAGTTGCCTAGGATTGCTAAGCAACATGATTCTGTTATGGTGGTGGTGGAAAAGATTACTGAAGCTACCCATTTTATTCTAGTAAAGTCAGTGCACAAGGCAGGAAACATTGTTGAAATATACATGCGAGAAGTTGCTAAGTTGCATGGTGTACCTAAGACAATTGTTTCTGACAAAGATTCCAAGTTCACTTCGAACTTTTGGAAAAATATATTCAAAGTATTTGGGACAAATATGAACTTTATCACAACATATAACCCTGAGACATGTGATCAAACAAAAATAGTAAATAGGGTGATTGAAGATATGCTCAAAATGTACGTGATGGATAATCCATCAAAATGGGAAGAATACCTTCATTTGGTAGAGTTTTCTTACAAAAATGGGTATCATACATCTTTAAATATGAGCCCATTTGAAGCACTTTATGGTAGAAGGTGCAACACACTAGTGAGTTGGGACAACCCAACAGACCGTGCAGTGGTTGGGCCAAATTTTCTTGGAGAAATGGAAGAGAAGATGGTAAATATAAGGCTGAATTTAAAGGCTGCCTAGGATAAGAAGAAAATCTGTGTAGATAAAGGCATAAACCATAGAGAGTTTAAAGTGGGTGACCATGTGTTTTTGAAGGTTAAAGCCAGACACAGTTCCCTGAAGTTGGGAAAGTGTTCTAAATTGGCAACGCACTATTGTGGGCCATTTGAAATACTAGAGAGGATTGAACCTGTCACATATATGCTTACACTTCTTACATCCTTGTGTATTCATAATGTTTTCCATGTTTCATTGCTTAAAAAGTGTGTACCTTATGCTAATCATATTATTGATTGGAATGTGATTCCTGTGGAGCTAGAAGACAATTTTCAAGTGCGACTAGTTTGCATATTGGATCGCAAAATCAAGAAGCTCCATAATCAAGCCATGGAGCTGGTAAATGTCCAATGGACCTAGTACAGTCTCGAGGATGCAACCTGGGAGCGTGAGGATGTTATGCGAGCAGAGTATCCTCATCTTTTTGAATATTTTTGAAATTTTGTATGTACATGTGTATATGATGCACTACAGACACTTCATAAATAAGGGGGAGGGGAATGTAATGTTCTTGATTCAAACCCTTTGTAATTATATATTTAGGCTGGTGAACTATTGACACTAATTTTTGGTGTTGCGTGCACCTGAGTAGTGCGTGGATAATTTCTATCAAAGACAGGGTGCACACATTTCATAGTGTTGTGCACACCCAAGTAAGTGTGAATGATTGCACATCAATGAAAGGGTGTGCACACTTCGCAGTGTTGTGCGCACTTGGGTAAGTGTGCGGGAATGACCTGGGAGTGCACATCAAGCCAAGTTATATATATATGTGTGTGTGTGTGTGTGTGTGTGTGTGTAAATGTATTGACTCCAGAGAGCCTGTGTGATTATGAAGCTGGTAAGCCGGGACGCAGATAGGTCAATGCGCCTATCCATGTAAATATAATATAAAGTATTAATATAATATACATCGTTGTGCATAGACAAACTCAGACGAAAAGAGATGGGGGCCTGACTCCACAGAAAAGGGAAAAAGGGGAGAGACTTAAGTCTTAGGGAATATTTTATAATATTTCTGGAAAAGTGTAAAATTATGGATCTATTTTATCCCAAGTTCCTGAGGGTAGGGAATGAGTCACCAAGTGGCTTAGGCTACTTTTGGAGGTGACAAGTGTTGATTTTAAGGCATGCAATATATATTGTTAGCCTTAGTGTATTTTGGGGGAATTGATTATGAGAAACAAATTCAGAGAATTCATTGGGGAAATTATTCATGTTTCAGACTCTTGTGAGCAGAAGGGGGTCAAACAATATTGAAAATACAATTATTACCTTATCTGCATAGAGAAGCTTGTAAGGGTTTTTTTTAATGTAATATGATTCTTTTTGTCGAATAGGAGGGTTTTCATGCTCGTGATTAGTCTCTCTAGGTGAGAGATTTGTTGTTGAAGAGGCGGGTTTTCAGGCCTGCTAGTAGTCTCTCTAGGTGAGAGATTTGCTGAGAATTGTTCCCTGGTGCACTGGAAATTAGATGTAGGGCTCAAATATCTGTTTTCCATCCTGTTGTTGGTAACCCCAGGATGAGAAATTATGTTGAGTATCAGACCTTAGCTTGTTAGTAGGAACCTTTTTTACCTGGTTGACTTAAGACCTAGCTCGGGGGTGACCTGTTGTTGAAAGATTATGAGCAACATAGTCTATGGATGGGAGGAACGTCTGAGTTATGCATGTAGTTGGTGAATTTCATAAAAAATAAGCATTTTTTATGTGCTTGTCTTGTTTACCGTGTGCTTATTTATTTATGTTTTGACATGAGTTAATTCTTGTACGTTGTCGCATATAAGTAACTGTTGATATTTTGTTTAAAGTTTCTTGTGCATGTAAGTATGGTGCTTATAGCATGCTTTTTTAGTTGTGTGTGAGTATGACAGGTGTTGAAAGTTTTCCTATAAGTTAACCTTATGATTTTGGTATGAGCCTCTAGGGAATGTTAAATTTCCATGCACATAGAGAGCACTTTGTGTGCACCAGAGGCTGTATTTGCTTGTGCGCACTAGTAGGCAATACACATGCACAAAGAGAATATATTTGGTGTGTGACACTAGGATGGTTGTGTGCACAATAACGCTGTGTGATCAACACTCTAGTGCACAACTGTTTGAGTTACTTCCATTGCTTAAAGTTGGGTTAAAAGGAGAAATTTGCTTCAACTGTTGTAAGTTGTGTGGCACAACTCAAGCTTGGGATGAGCATGCTACTTCGAGTAATACTTCACGAACTTGTGTTTAGCGTAGAATCTGCACAATGTATTTTGGAATAACATTGTTCAGTAGTAAGATGGATGATGTTACATTGTGGATTCATAGAAATGTTAGTGTGTCTTTGTAGTAACATGGCCTAGCCTAGGTGGTCAAGGATGTTACATATTAGTATCAGAGCAGGAGTTGTAGTAACATGGCCTAGTTTGGGTGGCTGGGGATGTTACAAAGTAGGTACAATAGCATACATACACAACTTGTTGTAGGAACAGTCACATACATCTGTACAAACTCTTCTAGGAAGGGGCAGGTCCATGCAAGCGTTAGGTGACCTCAACAGGTTGTATAGGTGGTCTGCAATAGTTTTTTGGGTAGAGGATATTTCCAAAATATTTTTGAGGTTTGGTTTTTTTTGTTTGTATATTGGAGGACAAGGTTGTCCTTATATTTGGTGATTTTGAGAGGACTAGTTCTTTCCTCATATTTGGAAACTTTGAGAGGACTGGTTTTGGTCCTCAGATTTGGAGAATTGGATAAAGTTACAGAACATAAGCATTGTGTCTCTTTTTTATTGATGATTCATGTCTGAAATTGTTGTTTCCATTGCATATGTTTTCAATCAATAATTTTAGTGTAAAGTTGTTCAGTAATAGTTAGATCACTAGGAAAAAAATTTCAGATTTGAAATTAGTCACATAGAGTTGCATGTGGAGATTGACAAAGTGCACTTGCTTAACTTGACATACAATTGGTGCTCTCTAAACACCTGTATCACCATCCTCAAATGTTTCTTATGTTCCTCCTCTGTCTTGGAGTAGATAAGAATATTATCCAAGAAGACAATGCCAAATTTGTCCAGGTAATTTGAACACCCCATTCATTAGACACATTAAAAAGTTGTTGGTGCATTTGTCAGGCCAAATGGAACCACCAAAAACTCATAATGGTCATACCTTATTATGAATGTTGTCTTGTTGGTGTGTTCTTCTATAATTCTCACATGATGGTAACTTGACGTCAAGTCAATATTGGAAATATCCTTTCTCCTTTTGATTGATCAAAATTATCATTGATTTGTGGTAGAAGGTACCTATTCCTTACAATAACCTTATTAAGTTGTCTGAAGTAAATGAGCAACTTTAGACTCCCATCCCTTTTCTTCAAAAAGATCACAGGGGAAATCCAAGGTGAGACACTTAGGCATATGCACCTCTTCTTCAACAATTTTTCTAGTATCATCTGCAACTCTTTCAACTCCGATGTGCTCATTTTCTAGGGAGTTTTGGACACTAGGGAAATTCTGGGAATTAATTCAATAGTGAAGTCAATATCTCTTTTTGGTGGAAATATTGGCAACTTCCCAACTACATCTTTATATTCTTTCAAAACTAGATAATCTTCGAGACTTGGTTCCTTTTCCTTTGATACCTCTTCCATATGAATTTCATATATCTGGCATCCTTTCCTAAAACTTCTTTTCATCTGGAATGCTGAAATTTGTCTAATGGATATAGGTCTTGGGATACCTTTCATAGTTCTTGTATTCCCTTCCTCATCAAGGCATGTGAAAGCCTTTTTTTAACAGTCTAGGATACCATGATGCTTTTCCAACCAATCCATATTAATTAAGAAATCGTATGACCCAAGTGGTATGATGTTTAAATCTTCCTTAGTGCCAAATCCATTCATGATTACTTACTAGGAAATCCTTGACAAGTTCACTGATTTTTGTAATGTCCCTAATCCGGAACCATTTGTAAATGCACATATAGGTTGGTGAGCCAATTGGTACCAAGTGTAAATGTAATGTATATTTAGGATGGTCAGACCTTGACATTAAGTTTTGATGTTGTGTGCATCAAAGTAGTGTGTGAAGACTTTTTCTAAAGACAAGGTGCACACATTTTGTGTGTTGTGCACACCTGGGTAAGTGCACACATTGCACTATGTTGTGCACATTTGGGTAAGTGCATGGTAATTTCTGTAAATGTGTAGAGCTAAGTTATATATATGTATATATGAATGGATATGTTTTGGGGCTAGAGAGCCTTTGTGATTATGAGGTTGGTGAGCCTAGATGCAGATAGGCTAGTGTACCTATCCATGCAAATATAATCATGATTATTAATATGATATTGCATCACTACATGCAGACAATATTAGATAAAAAGAGACGGGGGGGCAACTCCATCAAAAAATGAAAAAGGGGGGGAATATTTTAATAATATTTTGAAAAAGTGTAATGTGAACGTGTTTTTTTCCTAATTTCCCAAGGGTAGGGAGTGGGCCACCAAGTGGCTTAAAGCTACTTCTAAAGGTGAAAAGTGTCAAGTGGAAGGAATTGAATATATATTGTTGGCCTTAGTGTATTTTGGGCATATTATTCATTATTGGGGATTGGAATTATTATCCAGTTGTTTAGAGGAGGAATTCATGTTGCAGGCTCTCATGAGAAGAAGGGGGTCGAACTATATGGAAAATCCAATTATTATCTTATCTACACAAAGAATCTTGTAAGGAGTTGTGGTGTTGTAATTTGAGTTTACTGTCAAGGGGACAGGTTGACAGGCTATGAGAAGTCTCTCTGGGTGAGAGATTGGATATTGTGAAGTGGTTGTGAGACCCGAGAGAATACTCTCTAGGTGAGAGTATTGCTGAGAATTGGTCCCTAGTGCGTTGAGCATTAGTCATAGGGCTCAAATCCTTCTTATCTTACCTGTTGTTGGTAACCCTAGGAAGGGAAGTGGGGCATCCAAAGGATTTTTTAACATAGAAGAGGCACACTTCCTTGGGTGTGATAGGTGCATGGGGAATGAGGAACTGTGGACTAGTTGCAACAACAAGCACTTAGGATTGAGAATTTCTATTGAGAGTCAGACCTTAATGTGTCACTAGAATTATTTTTCCTTGCTGGAGTTGAGCCCCAACTCGGGGTGACCTATTGCTGAAATATTATGAGTAACAATGTCTATGGCTGGGAGGAACGTATGACTCAAGGCCGCAGTTGGGGACTTTCATAAAACACAAGTGTTCTTAATGTACTTGTCTTGTTTACTATGTGCTTGTTTATCTATGTTTGACATGGGTTAATTCTTGTATGTTGTTTCATATAAGTATTTGTTGTTATTCTGTTTAATGTTGCTTGCACATGTAAGTATGATACTTATAGCGTGCATTTGTAGTTTTGCATGGATATGGCCAATGTGGTTAGTATTTCCTATTAAGTTAAACTTGTGATTTTGGTTATGGGTCATCAAGAAGAAGATTGAGTGATTGGGTGCACAGGATTGTAGGCTGTGTGTGTCAAGAGGATGGAATTCATGTGTGTATTTAAGGATATAGACCCCCGCACACAATGAAAGCAATATTGACACATGACGCCTAGATGGATGTGCGCACAGTTAGGCTGTGTGATAGATATGCTGGTGCACATAGTTAGTGAGTTATTTCTACTTGTTAAGGTTGTATTGAAAATAGAATGTCTCTTCCATTGTTATAAGTTGTGTGGTGCATTTTAATCTTAGGTTGAGCACATTACTTGAATTGATACTGCGTGGCCTTATGTTAGAGTAACATATACGTAATGAAACTTGAAATTAACATTGCTCAATGGTATGATGGGGATGTCACAGTTGATTGACTTAGAGCTACAAAAGTTGAGGTTGTGTGATGTGGCCCAGCCTGGGGTGGTTGGAGACGTAACAAATTGGTATCAGAGAAATTGGTTCAACACTGGACTGGTATGGGCCAAATATTAGCATGAATAGATGTGTGCGCTAAGAATTGGTGTTGCGCAGTGCATAATTTAGTTTGCACGGAAAAATATTGGTGCGTGATATAAAGTTGTGATGCGTGCAAGAATAGTGATGTGTGGGTGTGCGCACTAGAGTTTGGGATGTTAAAAAAAATCATCAAAGAGGTATAGGGAAGGATTTTGAAAAAATGGTGTGGGTTTTTCATGTAGTTGTTGCGTGAAACGATGTAACAAATCTTAATTGCCTGCAAATTTTGCAGAATTATCAATGATTAGAGAAGGACACAGTCAATACAGAAGGTTAAAAGCATGGATGATGCATAGAGGACTTACAATCTTGATGATGAATTTGGGGATCCGTATGTTGGTTTGGGTGTTTATGGTACCCAATCCAAGGAGGAGTGCATGAATTTGGTTGAAACTATAAAAGTACTACAAAAAGATTTCTAGAGATATAAGGCTGATAACAAAAGGCATATGAGAGCCAAGGCGCGGGAAGATGAATTCAATGTCAAATTGATGCAGATCCTAGACATAATAGAAAAAAAGACAAATAAGGAGACATAATCGAGTAGATAAAGAAGTCGCAGGTCTCATGATGAGAAAATAAGATAAGAAAGAAATGTTGGTAAGCATTATTTTAGGAAAGAGTGCAATAGTTTGATTCCATCTCCTTCAAGAAAGAATAAGAGAAGGATTGGGGTGGATGAGATACAAGGAGAAATGAATAAGATCAAGAGTCCTACCTTTGATGGTGAGCACAAAAGGATGAAGATGCAAAGACCTAGTTTTTGGGTATGAGGAAGTACTTCCTCTTTCATAACTATTTTGCACAAACAAAAGGGAGAATTTCTATTTATCAGCTAAAGAATAAAGCATCAATGCGGTGGGATTAGTATGTGAAAGTACAACACATTGATGAGAAGAAATTAACTTGGAGGGAGTTCAAGAGGTATTTCCAAAAGAAATATTGAACTAAGCGCTACTATGATAGGAAAATAAATGAGTTCTTTGAACTCAAGCTTAGGAGTATGATGATAGATGAATACAAAATGATATTTTTAGAGCAGTTGAAATATGTGCCTTTTATCAAGGATGAACAAATGAAGATTCAAAGATATATGAGTGGGTTTCCCTCATTTATAAGTGAAAATATTTTATATGATGACCCTAAGATGTTGGAAGAAACCATAAGGCACACTAAGTTTCTTTATGAGAAACAAAGGGGAAGATCAAATTTCCAAAAGGATTGGGAAGACAAGATGAAAAGTAAGGTGGAACAAAGGAAGAAGGGAGCTAAGACAATGTTTTTCATAAATACTGCACAAGCCCAGAATGTCAGAAATAGTGGGAAAAAAGTAATGGCAACAACCTATGGAGTGTTGGGGTTGTGGCAGAAATCATATGCACAAGGATTTCCCTTAAAGAAGTGATAAAGATAGGATTGCACACAGTGTACGAAAATATGCGATAGTTGAAGACATGGGTGGAAATGTGCCTAGGATTTACATAATGTTGGATAACAAGCAGGCTAAGTTCCGATCACACATGATCGAGGTGGAAGGTAAGATCAATGACCAACCCATTTCTATTTTAATTGACCCAGGAGCTAGTCATAGTTATCTAGATCCTAATATCATGGGGAGATTATGTCTATCGAGAAGAAATCTTGGGAAACCTTGGTTGGTGTAGTTAGATACAAGAGCAAAAAGAAAAATTAATGAGATAGTTAAAGAATGTCCAATGGAGATGAATGGACTATGCACAAAAGATGATTTGAATATTATACCTTTAGTCTTGTATGATTTCCTCATTGGTATGGATTGGTTGGATGAGCACCATGTTGTCCTGGATTGTTACAATAAGGCATTCACTTGTTTGTATGAGGAAGAAAACTTGAGATCAGTTCAGGGAATTCAAAGAGTTGTGACTATCAAAGAAGTTCCAACATTACAGTTGAAGAAAAATTAAAGGAAAGGATGTCTAGTATTTGCAGCGCACATGGAAGAGGCACCTAAGAATAAAGTTCCAAGTGTGAAAGACTGCACAGTACTGAAAGAGTTTGAGGATTTCTTTAAAGAGATACCGAGATTGCCTTCGAAAAGAGATATTGAATTGTCTATAAATATGGTGCCGGTAGAAGCACCTATATCCAAGACTCCTTATATGATGAGTACGTCAGGACTGAAGGAGTTCTAGATGCAACTTGAAGAGCTTATGAAGAAGGGGTATATATGCCCAAGTGTGTCACCTTGGGGTGCACTAGTTTTTTGTGTAAAGAAGAAGGATGATACGCTGGGTTTATGTATCAATTTCAGATAGTTGCACAAGGTAATAATGAAGAACAAGTATCCTTTTCCAAGGATAAATGACCTATTTTATCAGCTAAGGGACGTGAGGATATATTCAAAAATAGATCTCAGATATGGTTATCACCAGGTGAGAATCAAGGAAGAAGAAATCAATAAGACTACCTTCAAAACAATGTATGGTCATTATGAGTTTACAGTGGTGTCATTTTGGTTGTCGAATGCACCAGTTGTCTTCATGTGTTTAAAGAATGGAGTTTTCAGAGAGTATTTAGATAAGTTTTCATTGTATTTTTGGATGACATTCTTATTTACTTAAAGTCTAAGGAAGAGCATGGGAATGACTTAAGAATGATGTTGCGGATGTTGATGGAGAATCAACTTTATGCAAATATGAGAATGTGTTCATTTTTTCAGCGACATATTCACTATTTGGGTCATATTGTGTTAAGAACCCTTGAATACAAAAGCACCACAACAGATATACAAGAACAATATGAAAAATCTCCTTTATTACTATCAAACCCTTGAGGTAGGGAAACACCATACAATTGATCCTATTATGGAAGGGATCCTCTCCTGTTCACTTGCCTCTTCGAGGGGGCATCCTCCTATTGAGCTACCGCTCCAAATACAATACTTCTCTTCATATCTCATTACA
>ML782499.1:479942-503861 GCA_009831015.1 Picea engelmannii
TCCTCTTAGAGGTTTATCCCTCCCTTTACATTTGAAAGTTGTAGCTACCTTTGGAAGCCATTACTTCCCTTGAACAATAAATATTGATTATTTCTCATATATTGTGCATGGTGTATTGTGGTGTATTGGTGTAACTCTTATACTATTGTTCATTACTCATTGGATATAGTTGAATGGTTTAATTATAAGTTGAAAAATGTTTTAAATTGTACTTGATACTGATTCACCCCCCTCTCAGTATCAACATATATATGCGTGACTTTACAACAAGGTTTGTTGCATCCAAAGTTTGAAGGTTATGAATTAAGAGAGGATGTTATCCTCATGTATAGACACAGAGTCTATGTTCCAAATGATCAGGAGTTGAAAATACTGATTTTGTTAGAGATGCATAAGGTTACATATGTTGAACATCCAAGTTGTGAAAAGAAAATTGTCATAGTAAAGAAGCAACACTTTTGGCCAGGTATGAAAAAGGAAGTTGCAGATTTTATTACGATGTGTCTTGAATGTCAGAAGGCCAAGGCTAAGCAAAAAAATCTAGCTGGTCTTCGACAACCTTTCCCCATTTTTGATTGTAGGTGGGAAGTTGTGATGATGGATTTCATAATTACTAAGTTTCCTAGGACTTCTAAGAAACATGATTCTATTATGGTGGTGGTGGACAAGCTTACTGAAGCTTCCCATTTTGTTGCAGTGAAGTCAACGTATAAGGAAACCAACATTGTTGAGATATACATGCGTGAAGTTGCTAAGATGCATGGTGTACCTAAGAATTTTTTTTCTAATAGAGATTCCAAGTTCACCTCAAAATTTTGGAAAGGGCTACTCAAAGTGTTGGAAGCAGGCCAAAGTGGGAAAGAAAGCGTGCACAAAGAAGAATGACAACTGAAAGAGCAGTCGTGGGAAAGAAAGTGTGCAGGAGGAAAATGAAAACTGGAAAGAAGCTCAGCATGCATGCATGGAAGAAGGAGGCGACAGCTGGAAGGAAGCAACACACGCATGAGGAGAGAAGGAAGACCTAATGACAATAGGGTTAGGGTTTTTGTAAGGTTTTTGGTGTAAATGGCTGAAGAGACTGATAGATATAAATAAAGATACGAAGGTATCATGTAAGAGTTTAGAAGAAGTTAGGTTTGTTACCTATGTAGAGTCTGATTGTCTTTATGTAATATTTTGATGAAAGATGTGTTTCCTGTAAAACCATTGAGCTAAGAAGAAGAGAGAAGGTAGATATTGAGGATTAAAAGGCAGGCTGTGGAGCCTGGTACGATCTAGTTTGCCTCACATAGATATTACCCATATGAGGAGAGTTGTAAGTGCGAGACGCGAGAATTGCAGAACTACCATAATAAGAGAGTCGAGAGCCAAATATTTGTGGACATAGTCCATGAGGGGGTGAACCATGGTAATACTTGTGTAATGTGATGAATGCATGCATATCTGTATCATACTTTTACTAGTTAAATGATGTATGAAATGAAATGAATGAATGAATGAGTTATTATATTGATTGAGTAATTATTGTTGGGTTATAAAGAAAAGAGGCCATGAGGTCAATGTATTAAATGAGATAACTGTAGTATGTAATATAAATCATAATTAATGGCTCAGCATACAAATCCACTATCTCCTGCTCAATCCTAGGCTATAAACACCTGAGTATTACAACCACCCATTTTAAGCTATCTCAGGTGAGACTGCGCAATGCATCCTGTGTACTGTGTTGCCTTCTGGTTTACTAGAAGGGATGATAGTTTTAGGCTTTGTTGGTACTCTTATAGATATGAACCCTGGGTCTACGACGTAGGTAGTAGAGAGAAGCCGTGCAACTTTTAAACCAACAAATGGTTCCGTTGTCATTTAAAGAGGAACAAGAGAGGACTGAGTAGATGAGATAGAATGCATGAGAAGAGAATGAGTTAAACCAGAAGACTGCTGAGCCACTAAAAGGGAATGTTGAGACCGTGGAACCCCACGAAAGCAGAAATGGAGAGATGGCTGAGAAATAAAGAACTAAAGTTTTCCGAGAGGGATAATAGAAACCCTAGCCTAACACCTCACAAATATATGGATAAATACGTGTTTACGGATTTAAACGAAATATTTTTATGTGATTTTCCCCATCTACTGCAGGAGTGGATACTAAGGTTGAAAGATAACCACACGACGAACCAGATTCGACATCTAGATTGGACCCCAATATAGATTGAGCAACTACAACAGGTGAACAACAAATTCACCCACGCATTCGACTTTTGGGTTGACATCATTGTGGAAGGCTTCATCACAGAGTTTGCAGTTGACACAGCGAAGTCATACAGTGAAATAGAGCAAGAATTTCTACGCGGACCCCGCGGAAGGTACATTCAATCACTGTATACTTCTATTAAAATACTGCTATATAACAAAGGTGTAATGAAAATGGAAGCAGACATCTAGACTTCCCTACGTGCATGGGGGAAGGGGGGAAGCACTAAAAATGAAAGGATAAATGGCTGAAGGTAAGGATAAAGGCAACAGGGAGGAGGAATTATTGGACCCGATCTTGATGGATGATGACCAACTTAAGTGGATCTTGGCGTCACCAGGAATGACGCATAGCGGAGTACCCTACCAATATAAGGTGAATACCAAGAAAAGAGTTGTAGCCGTGAGGGAGGGCTTGAAAAGCGATGAAGAAGAGGTAGAGGATCTCCGGGCTGTGGAGCAGATTGAGGAAATCCTACGTGCAACCTATGAGAGGAAAACGAGAGGCCCAAGAATAGGAGGAGAAGATAGTCATCCTTTCCATATCAATGTTAGTGTGGAACCCATAAACCCATGTGCGACCAATACAACAAAAATAACACTACCGTTTAGATAGCCGAAGTTCGGAGGAAGTCCGAAAGCAAGATGTACATCTACCACAGGAGCAACAACTAGAGGAGCCAGTTCAGGCAGTACTAGTCAAGTATCTACACTGCGCGACAGAGGTAGAAATTCAGTATCTAGAATGGCAGGACATAACCCTACGATCAGATTACCAGAATTTCGAGGAGAAGTAGTAGAGGACCCTAAGAAGCATATGTTCATTTGTGAAAAGATCTGGGAGGCAAAAGAGATCACTGATGAAGATACCAAAATTGTATAGCTAGCGATCACACTGAGAGACCGCGCACTAGACTGGTACATGAGTCTAGACACGAACAGTGCCCCTGGGACAATGAGGACACTAGAAAACATTAAGAAGCTACTGATTAACGAGTTCCATAAGACGATCTCAGAGGATCAGTACATGAACGAAATGATTGAGATCAGACAGAAACTAGGAGATTCTGTATGGGAGATTGATCAGAGATTAAAGTGATTGAAAGGGAAGTTAAAATACCTTATGACTGAGATGCAACACCGAATTCTGTTTTTCAACTCACTACTCCCCCACCTAAAATACCCTTTACGACAACAAAAGTTTCAGATGCAGGTCGAGCCACTACAGGCAGCCTTACAACTGGAAGAAAACCAGTACCAACAGACGGACCCAACTATTGAAGAATTGAAGGAGGATTTGAAGAACCTAACCTTTCAGTTAAATAAGAAGAACAACAAGGACAAACGAGAAGCTGTTTGGTGCACCACATGCAGGGCGGAAGGACACCACAAGAATGAATGTCCAACATTCATGCACTATATGGCAACAGGCATGCCAAACCTTCTACCACAGAGAGGATTATGGTGTGAAATATGAAAAAAAATGGGTCACGACCCCTATCACTGCACGATGATGCAAAAGTACTAGACAGTTCCAAAGAATTATTACTGCACCTTTTGTAAGTTAGTATGCCATGACGACAAATATTGCGGAACTATGGAGATGATGTAGGAAAGAACCTTAAACACATACAGAGTACATGCCGAAATGATGACTGGGAAAGAAATGCCATAGTTCAATCAAGCCCTAGCTCCATACAACACCACACAATAGCAGTACAACACTACACAACAACCGTATAACAATGCAAAACCACAGTACAACCCAGTGCAACCCTATTATAATACCGCATCATACAATCAGGCACCACGATACAACGCACCGAGAGGGGACCGAGCAGGCTATCGAGGAGGAGGATGCGCCAGAGGAGGTTTCAGACATGGCAGAGGACCAGTCACATGTCACAACTTTTAGCAACCGGAACATTATGCACAAGAATGCCCACTGCCGCCAACAACTTGTATGTTTTGTCGTGCATCGGATCATGAGACAGAGGAATGCCCGACACTATTAGTAAATATCTAGGAAAAAAGGAATCAAAACAATCATAATGTTCAATGGATTTCAGCTGAAGCAAGGGAGGATGGACGGAACATTAATATAGTCACTCGCGGCGGAACGAAGAGAGGAAATGACTTAGCCCGACAAGAATCCATACAAAACTAGTGAATAAAGAAGAACACCGAACTAAGGAAGTAGTTAGATGCACCCAAAGAAAAGGATACTTTTAAGGAAGCCCAACAAGAATTTCAGAAAGTGGACACCGCATTGACTTCCACTACACAACTAGCCCATGAAGCCCCAGAATATGAAATGCCGCCATCATTGGATCATACCAAAGGAACACCGCCCAAGGGACAAGTAAGTACTATCAAAGAATTTTTGCAGTCATGCATCAAAATGTTAAGCGATCCCTCATCTGTGAAAATATTGCAAAACATCCTAGAGAAATGTAGCAGCGAGACAAAACAAAAGCTAGAATCGAAAATTGTCAATCATCTACACACAAGAAGAAGAACAAGTAGGGAATTTAGATTGAATGCTAACATTGGGGATTTCAATATGGGAGATATCATATTGGACCTAGGATTCGAAGTGAATGTGTTACCCAAGAAAACTTGGCAATGCATGGGAGAGCCAACATTGGGATATTCAAATGTCCAACTAAAACCAACAAACCAACATAGGGTCCTATCAATAAGGAGACTGAAAGGATTAACAGTATATCTTGATGGTGTGCGCACTAAAGCATATTTTGAAGTCATCAAATATGTAGATGGAACAACATTGTACCTGGCATTACTCGGTCTGGATTGGGCATTTGACAACCAAACCATAATTAATTTGAAGACAAGGAAAATGACATTTGAATCCAGAGATTATAGGGTCATAGCACCACTAGATCCATCAGAAGGGGAGAGGTTCATAGAACCCACTTGCCTAGACTTAGAGGAAATCGTCTAGTTGTATAGAAAAACCGTGCGCGAGGAGGATTATGTAAACCCAACTACAGACGGGGTACTCAGTTGGCATAGTATTACTTCATGCGCAACAGATTCAGACACCAGGTTAGAAAACTGGCAACAGAGACTACACGAAGTATCCATAAAAAGATGTGCGAGATTAAAACGCGCAGTACGGTGGATAGGCATAGAAATCGAAGAGCCACCCAGTTTCCACAGACTAAATGATTTGGAAACATTCTTGACACAATATGAAGATGAAGTATTAGAGAAACAGAGGCTACTAACACTAGATCTAACACTCAAGGCCACACCCGCGAGATGGTGGGGCACACACAAGGAGATTATCACAAACTAGTACTAGTGTAAGCAGTTACTGCGCATAAGGTTCAACGTAGAACGAAAAAACAACAAACAACGGAGATACGAAGGACTAGGGACACCAGCGGAACACTTGGAGGAGTGAAAAACGCTGTGGAAAATGACAGCAAAAGAGGAATGGCCTCACCACTTCATTCACACATTAGAAGGCATACCAACGAATTGGTATACAGATCAGGAACTGTGCAAAGAAACTATAACATGGACAACATTGCGAAATAACTTTACTGTCACTTTCTCATTCAAGCATGAGAACCCCAACATAGATGCAACCCTGAAATGGATCAGAGGAGACATATTGATTGAAGAACCATAAATAGAACTTATTACCGAAGAGCAACAGTGAAATAAGAAGACAGTCAAGAAATTACTGTCATGTTACTAGGTATAGGAATAAATGCCAGATGAAGATGACCCGCACGACATTCAGATTGAAGAAGTAGAAGCCAAAAGAGATGTGAAGGGACCACCCATAGAATCTGAAGACATTTCCACACCAATAAAGGTAAAGAAAGTTAACATCGGAACAGTTGAACATCCCAAGATGGCCAACATTGGAGACTATTGGGATGAGCCAACAGTAGAAAGCATTACAAAGTTGTTGCACGAGTACAACAACTTATTTCCTACAACATTTACAGAGATGAAGGGTATATTAGGAGAACTGGGAGAGATGAAAATACCCCTCAGACCCGAAGCAAGACTGATTAGACAACGACCATATAGATTGAACCCCATATACAAACAAAAATTTAAAGAGGAGATCGACTAGATGCTTGAAGTCGGCATAATCAAACGATTCGAGGAATCAGAATGGGAAGCCCCATGGTCGTACATGACAAGAAACAAGGAAGATGGATTAGGATATGTATCGACTTGAGGAAATTGAATGATGCATGCCTACACGACCCATTCCCTACACCATTCACGGATGAAGTATTAGAGACTGTGGGAGGACATGAAACTTATTCATTCACTGATGGATTCTCAGGCTACCATCAGATTAAGATAGCACAGGAGGACAGATACAAGACCACGTTCGCGATGGAATGGGGATCTTACCAATATACAGTCATTCCATTTGGACTGAAGAATGCACCAACAATATTCTCCAGAGTGGTTATCGCAACATTTAAATAATTCATCCATTAGTTCCTCGAGGTATACCTGGATGACTAGACAATCTATAGTCTGTTGAAAAATCATGTGGAAGTTTTACGCTTGATGCTAGAATGATGCAGACAGTGCCAGATATCGCTAAACATAAATAAATGTATATTTGGAACACCGTTTGGGATACTATTCGTCCATATAGTATGCAACCAAGGGCTATTGGTCGATCCGAAAAAGATCACAGTCATCATCAATTTACCAGTGCCAAAAATAGTCCATCAGCTACGAGCGACGCTAGGACACACAAGATACTATCAGAAATTCATCAAAGGATATGCGTAGATCACAACACCAATGGAAAAATTGCTAAGGAAAGATACAAAGTACAAATGGAACGAAGAGTGTCAACATGGTCTGGATACCCTGAAGGAAAAGATGGTCACTGCACCAATATTAGTATTTTCGTATTGGGGGAAGACATTCCATGTGCATGTAGATGCATCAACGATAGCACTTGGAGCTATCTTAGCGAAGCTAGGAGAGGGAGACTTGGATCAACCGATAGCATTCGCAAGAAGAAAACTATCTGACTCTGAACAGAACTATAACACAACGGAAAGAGAAGGCCTAGCTATGGTCTATGCACTTCAGAAGTTCAGACACTACCTATTGGGAAAACATTTTAAGATGTTTATAGATCACTCAGCCCTAAAATACCTAGTCAACAAGCCAGTGTTAGGGTGGAGAATCTGTCGATGGTTACTATTATTTCAGGAATTTGACTTCGAAGTAATAGTTAAACCAGGAAAATTAAACGCAGGACCTGACCACCTATCACGGGTCACAAATGGAGAAGAACCCATGAACTTAGAAGACAACTTTCTGGATGCACAACTATTTTCAGTACATATTTCTGATGACTACTTCATGAAGATCATACAATACTTGAGCACAGGTACTACACCGCAAGAATATACTGGACCGCGCAAAAAAATAACCTGGTAGTTCGCGCAGCCGATTATCAACTGATCACAGGACATCTATATAAAATGAGCGCATATAGAATTTTATGGAGGTACGTGTTAGAGCATGAACGACCAAGAATTTTAGTAGAATCCCATAAGGGATTGGCAGGAGGACACTACACAGGAAAAACTACCGCGCATAAGGTACTCTGTGTAGGATTATGGTGGCCAACCATTCACAAAGACTCGAAAGAGTACTGTCAGAAATGCGATGTCTGTTAAAGGGTAGGCAAACCCAACAGAAGGGACGAGATACCACTACGACCGCAAGTGACATTACACACATTTGATAAATGGGCAATATATTTTGTGGGACCAATTAACCCACTAGCCAAAAGAATAGGGCAAGATACATCATCATCGTGACCGAATACCTAACAATATGGGCGGAATCCACACCAGTAAAATACTGCAGCGCAAAGACTACTGCAAACTTCCTATTTGAACAAGTAATTACTAGGTTTGGGTGCCCAAGAGTTTTGATGAGTGACCAAGGCACGGATTTCATAAATAAAAACATCCGCAAGATGCTCGAGGAATTTGAAGCCCAACACCAGAGAAGCACACCGTATCACCCACAGGGGAATGGCACAGTAGAGGCCTTTAATTTTTTTTTAGAGAATGCACTAACAAAGATCTGTAATGTCAATAGAGACGATTGGGATCTCAAAGTACCAGCAGTATTATGGGCGTACAAGAAGACATGCAAAAAAATGACAGGGCACACACCATTCAAACTCGTCTATGGCCAAGAAGCAGTAATGCCATTAGACTTTTTAGTACCCAACTTACGTGTAGCCACTATCACACAAATGACAGAACGCGATGCAATATAGGAAAGAGTGAATCAACTATTATTAATGGAGGAAGACTGAATCTTGGAAGGATTCCATCAACAAGTGCAGAAGGCCAGAGACAAAGCATGGCATGATCGACACATTAAGAAGAAGACTTTCACAGAAGGAGATATAGTATTGCTCTACGATAGCAAATCGTTTCAGCACCCAGGAAAGTTGAGAATGCATTGGTTAGGACCATACGAGGTCAAATATGTAACAAATGGAGGAGCTGTAAAATTAAGAGATTTAGAAGGCACAGATCTCAGAGGAATGATCAACGAGAGCCGAGTGAAGATGTACAAGGACAGTCGACCACCCACCACGCACTAAAAAAAATAAAATAAAATAAAAACCCGAAAAGCCCCGAAAAAGCCATAGGATGCTCGAAACATGAATGCAGTAAAGGCAAGAGCAACGATTACATGCCTAAGACAAATGAGCAAGAAACAAAAATTCGGCAAAAGAAGGATGACAGGACAACCCTAAGCGAAATTAAGGCACAACAAGGACTGATGGAACAACACGTTAAACACGCCAACTGGAAACAACAATATAGGCCTAATGGAAAGTATGAAACTACTGCAAATGCATTGAACCCACAATTATGGTGAATTAATTGCATCATGGAGGAAGCATTCTCGATAAGCTTCATGACAAGCCCATACAACATGCAAGCATGGAAACAACTTGTCTATTCACGAAAAGAGAACAGACAGAGAGAAACAACATCTCAAACGAACAAAGAAAGACCACAGAGCTCACCGCAGTATTCTAAAGTCAACATACGTTCGACACTCACCTCTATGGCACCACCGAAGTCCATTGAACTAGGCCAGACCACCAAACTGACTAGAGTTCAAACTAGGTCACGAGGACCGCTGGAAGAAAACGAACAACAACAAACAGAGATCGTCGATATCGATGAGATCCCATCCCCAGAGATACCACCGGTGAACTCAACACCAMTACTGGAGGAGATTCAGCAGCCTCAAATAGAGGCCATGGAAGAAGACATGCAAGCAGAGGTGCAGGAACCTCAGAACAAGGAAGTGGAACCCCAATAGGAAATGCAACCAAAAATCACTGAACCAGTCGTGGAAGGTAATGACACAACATCGAATCAAGGACCAGAAGGGAAACCAAACGAGTCACAGGTACCTAACCTAGGTCACCCAACATAAGAGACCATGAGAACTACCTTGGCTTGTCCAGAATGGCTTACAGGGCAGCAACCAGGAGCTGCTGGAACCTCATACCAACCACCATAGTAGGAAGACGAAGTTCGGATACCGAGCTCACCTCGCAAGAAACCAACAACATAAATTGTGCTATCACGCATACCAGAGGGAGTACAGGTAGAGCCACAACTACTGGGTCACGTCGGGAAGCTCAATTATTCCAACCATGACATTGCAGAGGACACAAAGTACCCGAAACTTGCGCCAAGGGTTTTTATGCAGAACATAGTCATCAACCAACTGGGAGAAACAATCAACAAGCCGCATCAGTGGGCAGTTGGACTGGATAGAACATGCATCTTAGGGTTGTTGAAACTCCCACACTTTGGCAGAGGCCAGTATCTGACAACATGCATTAAGAATATGTTAGCTGTTACACATGGAGGGGATATATGGCTGGACAGACCCGTCCCCATAACAATTGACCTTATTGCATAGATAATAGGACTACCCAGCCGGGGTATGGATCCCGCGCTGATTCTGGACAATAAATCCAAGGAAAAAATGTTAGCAGAGCAAATGAAGAAAAAATTCAGCACCGCAAGGGGGACAAGAGGCATTATAATCAAAAGGATAAAAAATGCAGCAACACAATTGGGTGAAAAGATCTTAGCCTATAAATTGTTAACAAAATGCCGCAAAGACAAAGTACCGACAAGATTCATCGTAGTTGCAGCTCAATGCGTAGAAGGCACCTTAGTGAGATGGGTGCCCTATATGCTAAATTTGTTCCAAGTGGACTGCAAGGACGCACAAGAAATTGGTACAAAATTCCATTACTCACGGCTACTCACTCTCATAGCGTTCATGGGATGGAGGGAACCAAAATATGTAGTTTTTGCTACTAGACCACAACTAGCGGGAGCGAGATATCTAGTACTAAGATTTGGGCCACAGGCCAGACAGAAGAGGGACAATGGAATCTTCTTTGAAGCATACCTACGGGACATGCAGGAATATATTAGCTGGTCATGGAGAATAACACCAGAAGCTGTCGCGCGATATGGGGACATCGCTAAATTCTGGGCTACACGTCAAGCGATGTGGATACAACCAAGGAAGGATCCAGATAAACAGTGGCTACCGATGCGCTACTACATCATAGAAGGTGATATAGACATGGTCATCAACGAATGGCCTGACGCATGGAAAATCCTATCCATTCCCCGGGAAGTACTGGAAGGACCCGCAGAAGGAGAAGCAGTGCAGGCGGAAACAAAGCCTCCGCAAATCCCAGTGCCCAAGAAACCAAAGACGGGCCAAAACAAGATGACTCAGGAAAACGAAGGTTCAAAGCAGACAGACACTTAGAAGGGGCACAATGAGACTAATGAACAACCAAAACAAGCTAAGGGAGCGTAGGAGATTGCCCCAAACCCTATCACACAACAACTAGGAGGAACAAAGAGACTAGTTGTACAGGCTACAGACGCACGTAAGAAATCAAAGGCACAACAAACATCACCGGACTACACGATCATGGAGGACGATGGAGAAATGATCGCCATAATGGTCTAGGATTTTCTAGCAGAAGACTTCGACCATGCAACACATCAAAGGGACAATTTGCAAAAAGAGTTGGAAGAAATAGGTTAGCTCCTCAAGACACTTGGGGAGGCTCAGAGAGAAAGTAGCAGCAGAGGCATAGAGCCATCAATGACACAAATAGACGAAAGAGTGGAGGTAGAAGAACGAGACCCAACCCTCCCAATTCCACACGCAAATGCAACGACACACATAAAATCGAGTATGCTACAAATGGATGAAATTGTGGGATAGAAACCATTGAAGGATTTGGACCACATTCAATTGATTCTAACATGGATGCCATCAAGGGCACTGCACAACTTGAAGGTTAGTGTCGACCATGAAAGGCAGTCTTGGGCACATAAAAACTTAGTCGAGCTACAAAAAGCAACAAAGCAGCGGGAAGCGCTGGCAAAAGAGTATGAGTAGGCCAAATACAAAACTCAAAAGGAGACAGAACACATGAATGAATTGGAATGCAGAGTGGGAGAAATTTTTGGGAAACTTCCAAACACTATGCAAGGAAATGAACTCCCAGCCACAAAAAAGATCGACCAGATTGCACAGGCAATTGCTCGATACCAGAAGGAGATCGAGGATCTCCGATAATAGCTAACACAAACAAATACACCAGTGGTAAAGGAGAAAAGGAAGCAGGCAACAACATCACAAATATAGGATATGGAGAAGCAGGTTAGCACGATCGCTGACTTGCTCGACAAAGAAGTGCAACTTTGGACAAGACTGGAGGAGGATCAACAAGTTCGATGCTGGGACAAAGAAGAGGACATGATCAATGAAGTGATCCAAGAACTTAAACATAGGAAAAAGACCGTACCAATCCTAGAACACGTCAAGGGGATGCAAGAGCTGAAGAAGATGCAGGTAGAACTGATCACTGCGCAAACACAAAAACAAGAGAGTCAGGCTAAAATAGAACCATTACAGGAATGGGTAGAAGAAGTACTCGCAGATGAAAAAGAAGAAAGAACACAGATGTCACAGACACAGGCAGAATGTGCAGGACTACTGAGCGATGAAGTGGTAGTTCAGGTAGTGGATACCATTAAGGAGAAGACCGTGCAGGCACTGACAAAAGTAACAAAGCTGAGGGAAAATTCCAGATGATCACTGAAGAGATAGAGGCAACTCATAAAGATTAGGTGACTTGGGACGAGTCACATGTCAGTGTTGGGGGCCTGTTGGCAGCAGGATGAAGTGGGAAAGAAAGTGTGCACAAAGAAGAATGACAGCTGTAAGAGAAATAATGGGAAAGAAAGCGTGCAGGAAGAAAATGACAACTAGCAAGAAGCTCAGTACACGCCCATGCAAGAAGGAGGCGACAACTGGAAGGAAGCAACGCACGCATGAGGAGAGAAGGAAGACCTAACGACGGTAGGGTTAGGGTTGTTTTAAGGTTTTTGGTGTAAATGGCTGAAGATCCCGATAGATATAAATAGAGATACACAGGTATCATGGAAGAGTTCAGAAGAAGTTAGGTTCATTACCTATGGAGAGTCTGATTGTCTTTATGTAATATTTCGATGAAAGATCTGTTTCTTGTAAAACCATTGAGCTAAGTGGAAGAGAGAAGGTAGACATTGAGGATTAGATTGCAGGCGGTGGAGCCTGGTGTGATCTAGTTCGCCTCACAAAGATCTTACCTATCTGAGGAGAGTTGTAAGCGCGAGGCGCAAGAATGGAAAAAATTCCATAATAAGAGAGCTGAGAGACAAATATTTGTGGACGTAGCCCAGGAGGGGGTGAACCATGGTAATACCTGTGTAATGTGATGAATGCATGCATATCTGTATCATACTTTTACTATTTAAATGCTGTATGAAATGAAATGAATGAATGAATGAGTTATTATATTGATTGAGTAATTGTTGTTGGGTTATAAAGAAAAGAGGCCACGAGGTCAAGGTATTAAATGAGATAACAGTAGTACGTAATATAAATCATAATTAATGGCTCATCATACAGACCCACTATCTCCTGCTCAATCCTAGGCTGTAAACACCTGAGTCTTACAACCACCCATTTTAAGCTATCTCAGGTGAGACTGCGCAGTGCATCCTGTGTATTGTGTTGCCTTCTGGTTTACCAGAAGGGCCGATATTTTTAGGCTTTGTTGCTACTCTTATATATATTAACCCTGGGTCTATGACGCTGGTAGTAGAGAGAAGCCGTGCAAATTTTAAACCAACACAAAGAATTTGGATCAAATCTGAATTTTAACATAGCATATCACCCTGAGTTAGATGGTTAAACTAAAAGGGTAAATTGGGCGATTGAAGACATGCTTAGGATGTATGCGATGGATAAGCCATCAAAATGGGAAGACTATCTTCATTTGGTAGAGTTTTCTTACAATAATGGGTATCAAGTATCTTTAAAGATGAGCCCATTTGAGGCACTTTATGGTAGAAAGTGCGACACACTAGTGAGTTGGGACAACCCAAAAGATCGCATAGTAGTTGGGACAAATCTACTCCAAGAAATGGAGGAGAAGATGGTAAAGATCGGGCATAATTTAAAGGCTTCCCAAGATAGGCAGAAAGTTGCACAGATAAAGGCATAAACCATAGGGAATTTGGAGTGGGTGATCACGTGTTTCTGAAAGTGAAGGCCAAACATAGTTCCCTGAAGTTGGGAAAGTGTTCTAAGTTAGCAACGTGCTATTGTGGGCCATTTGAAATCCTTGAAAGGATTGGTCCTATCACGTATATGATTACATTTCCTTCATTCTTGTGTATTCAAAATGTTTTCCATGTGTCATTGCTTAATAAGTATGTACCTGATGCTAATCATATTATTGATTTGAATGTGATTCAGGTGGAGCCAGAAGGAGGATTTCAAGTGCGACCAGTTTGCATATATAGGATTGAAAATTCAAGCAGCTCTAGAATCGAGTCATGGAGCTAGTAAAGGTCCAACGGAGCTGGTACGGTCCCAAGGATGCAACCTGGGAGCGTGAAGATGCTATGCGAGAAAAGTATCGTCATCTTTTTGAAGATTTTTGAATTTTTCTATGTACATGTGTATAATATGCACTGAGGACAATGCATAAATAAGGGGGAGGGGATTGTAATTTCCTTGATATAGAACCCTTTGTAATTGTACATATAGGTTGGTTAGTCGATTGGTACCAAGTGAAAATGTAATGTACATTTAAGCTGGTGAGCCTAAATGTACATTGAACTCCGATCGCTCCAGCGATGATTGATGATCTACAAAAATGTCTCTACTTCATAGAATTCTGTCTAAATTCACTTTCTCTATCAACGATCAACGATTTTCTTCATTGGAGATCTGCAAGAATGTCTCTACTTCATAGAATTTTTCCGAACTCAAAAAACTTAAAAGTTTGACCAAATGTAGGATGAATTTCGACCGTTGATCTCAAAATAAAATGCAATCTCAATCGTTGATTCATAAAAATCTATGCCATGACCCCTACCTTCCACCATCATGTCACTTTCAACATGGACACTATCATTGCACGTTACAGGTACATTCTATGTCATCATCTATACAAAATTTTTCAAAAATCCCCAAAAATTATTTTTCAAAAGTTTCATAAATTTTCCAAAATTGTCTTCACTAAACTTGAAAATTTTAACTAATCCAAAATGAATCTCATTCAATGACCACAAATTCAAATGTGATTTGGGTTGTTGATTTTACTAACTCCCCACTCGCGACGAAAATACAAAATTTGACCTTCTAGGACAAATTCAACTCTACAACCTATAAATCGATGCCATTGATCATCATCTCAACCACTGTGAGTGAAAATTCAACCTGAGTTTTCTTATAAATTTGGTGATTTCACTCCAGTTTCATAAATTTTCCCAAATCCTTCATAGATCAAAACTATACAACAATGAATTTGTCAAATTCACATCGTTCCTTGGCCCATATGGGATTAGTGTTAAACTAAAAGCTCTCATACCATTATGTAGTGCCCCCAGTACTAAATCCAAGTATTTTTTTTAGATACCCATTAAGTTTAATATGTGTAGCATGCTAAAAATTTCCATGCATATAACAAAATTATTTAAAGCATGAATGTAGTATAATAAATATACATACAAAATTTTCTAATTGCTTAAACTCAGAGTAAGCACATAGTAAATGAATTCCACGATTAAATGCAATGCATTGAGGATTTAACATTCATCTAACAACATTATGATTGCATTCAAATAAACATATACACATCCGCATATAAATTACACACAAAAATAGGTGAATACTCACAAACATAGAGTTTATGCACAACAATTCAAACTCTAAATACAAATAAGGCAATAGAGATAAATGCTTATCGTTTAAAAAAAATATGCAACCAATTGCAAAGGATAGATGTTCCACCCACCCATATTTTTTCTTTTCCAAATCTCAAAAACAAATCACCTCCGATCTAGGGCTATGAATCCATAAGAAAAGGGTGTCTCTAATGTTCACTCAGAGTGCAATATAACCCACAACATGCTAGTTTTTCCTACAACTATCCTAATCCTCCAACTCTCTTCCCCTCAACTTGCACAACCCAAGGAATGGGATCCCCCTTCACTGCACATAGTCCCTCATGCCTTCCCACTTCCTTCTAGGGATCCAACACATGTTGGCTAGGAATCTCTCTTGTTGGGGACTCCTGTAGGGATGTTAGCTACAATAGGAAAAACTTATCACAATAAGCTCACTTGGTGCTAGGGTAATATCTCACACATAATATCACTCTAAATTCCTAGCAAAATGCTTCATCCTGAATTTACAACTCCAACAAGATTCCACACATGCTCATTATGGTTGCCTTAAAACTCCAAGACTTTGCCTTCCTCATTGCTCCAAAAACTGCATGTAAAACTACCTACCTTTCCCATTCAAATTTATCTTTTTCCCATGCAAGTTGACTCTCACATTCCCCAATGTTGATTGTACCTAGCCCCCATACTCTCATTAACTATGTGAGGTGACTTTTCACACCGACCCTCTTGCATCTGTTTAATGATTGGTGCTTTGAGACTTTCAAAAGGAAATTATAAGTTTCATACACAATCATAATTTTAGGAAGTGGGTTGGGACTAATACACATGAATAATTCCCCACTTGGAACCCCTCTTAGACCTCCCCCTCTCTTATGGAAACTTATCCCCCATTACTCTGTCTATGTTCATCTATATCCATCGTTACCTTTTATTTTATTATTATGATATATACAATGTTTACATATTACACTGTTGGGCCCATGGCCATACATCGTAATTACATTACACATCACTAAAATGGGGACGTTACATTAACTAACTCCTAAGTGTTTAAATATCCTAACACCCCCCATTAAGAACAACTTGGGATAGGATTGAAGGATTTACAAAGGTGACCCAATAGGAGAAGAAATAAGGCATTAGAGCCTAT
The DNA here is from genome assembly GCA_009831015.1 of Picea engelmannii. Lineage (NCBI taxonomy): Eukaryota > Viridiplantae > Streptophyta > Pinopsida > Pinales > Pinaceae > Picea > Picea engelmannii. The sequence continues at coordinate 496,707 of ML782499.1, forward strand.
CCCCCCTTAACGAGAACTTCTTGAAATCTTAACATAGATTGAAGTATGAAAAACGTTTCTTTTGTAAGAGACTTTGTGAAAATGTATACAACTTGATCATTTATAGGGAAAAAGAGCACTTCAAGAACATGATCATGAATGAGATTTTTGATGAAAAGAATTTGTAGATTAATTTGTTTGTTGCATTAATGTTGAAATATATCTTTGGCGATATTGATGGCACTTTGATTATTGTACTAGAGGGTGGTCAGAAGATGTTGCTGGAATCCAAACTCTAGAAGGATCTATTAAATCCATAAGTATTTTTGACTTGTATTAATCGATGCTAAAGAAATTGTAAGAGCCTACTGTTTCTTACAATACCAAGTGATAGGTCATGAACCAAGAATGAAAACATAACATGTAGTAGAATTTTGATCATTAGGGTCTGCAACCCAATAAGAATCGGTGAAACTAACCAACAAAGGAGTCCCCCTAAACTATAATGTATTCCAAATTGAATTGTACCTCGGATATACCGAATTATCCTTTTAGCTACTTTCCAATGGCTCTCATGGCGTGTTTGCATATAATGAGCAATAAGACCAACATAAAAGGAAATAACAAGATGGGTATGATTCAAATACAAAATGCTACCAACTAATTGACTATACGAAGTGGCATCGACCTTGGGTGTGGTACATGTGGCATCCAGTTTGACTCCAGACTAAAAGGGAGAAGGGGTTGGTTTACAATAGTCCACGTGAAAGTGGCAAATAATGTCATATGCATAGATTGGGAAAGATAAATTCTTTCCTTAGTTTGCAATACTTGGAGGCCAAGGAAATAATGCAAATAACCTAAGTCCGTCTTTTCAAATTTCTTCTTAAGGATGGATTTCACACGGTTTAAAATTTTAGGGTCATTATTAATGAGGGGTAAGGTCATCAACATAAAGGATAAGCATTGTGAGATGGCTTCCAACTTTCTTGGTATATACATTGGGGTCAAAATGACATCTAGAAAAGATGGTGCCAAGAAGAAAGCTATATGTTTTATCATATCAAGCTTAAGGAACTTTCTTACTTGACCATAGAGAGATTTCTTAAGGTGGAATACAAGGTTGAAGTCATTATGAACATAGCTAGGAGATTTTCCCATGGGAATTTCTTCGTGCAAATCCTCATGTGAGAAGGAATATTTAGTATCCATTTGATGGACTCCCATCTATGTGACACAGCAAGGGCTAGAACAAGGTGAGTGTAATTCATTTTGGCTACAAGGGAAAAATGTTTAATTGTAGTCAATTCCTTCAACTTGAGAGAATCCTTTAGCTACTAATCGAACCTTATGTCTTTCAACATTTCCATCTAATACATACATTTCCATATTTGAACCTTATTCTTTTGGAAGAGATTCAAGATCCCAAATATCAATCTCTATTAAAGAACACTATTCTTCATTGATTGTTGTGTCCCAATCTAGATACCTTGAAGCTTCCGTGAATGTGTTTGGATCACGAGTCTCTAAAACTTCAACCAAAAGAAATGAGCTCTCTAGAACTTTCATAATCTAGCTTCCAAGACCACGACGATTTTTCACCTGTCAGGAGTATTTCATCTGGAAACCATTTTCTAAAGTCCATTTCATTATGTCTAGAGGTGCTCTACTACGTAGTATAGAGGAGATGTAACGTAACACTTTAAAATAATAACAATAAATAAAAATTAATAATATATATATATATATAACCATTCTATATCCATTTTAACTCCTGATCTATCAAGGGTTGAGAGGGATCACATCTCTCGAGGTGCAAACAGTTTTTAGAGGTGTAAAACTTGAAGAAAGATCCCTCTCTACACTTGATAGATCCAGAGTTAACATTGATCTAGGCTGTTTTGAAAAGTTATCATCACTATTATTTTTTTAAACACTTTCTTATGAAAAGAATAATTTAAATTTGAAAAATATTAAATTTATATTAAGTAAAACATGTTATAGATAGGAGAAATTTATTTTAATAATATAATGTATGAGTGTGTATGTTTTCATAGTTGGTTTTTCAAAACTCTTCACCTAGTTTATATCCATAAATTTTATACAACAATATAATGTAATTTTAAAGATTGTATTTCTTTGAAAGGATGATATTTCTTGAAGAATTTGTTAATGAATCTTAGTTTAACAATTTGGTTATTGATTTTAAAGATTGTACTTATTTGAAAGGATGATATTTCTTGAAGAATTTGTTAATGAATCTTGGTTTAACAATTTGGTTATTAAATTTAAAGATTGTATTTATTTAAAAGGATGATATTTCTTGAAGAATTTGATAATGAATCTTAGTTTAACAATTTGTTTATTTGAAATGATGATATTAAAATTATATATATATATATATATATATATATATATATATATATATATATATATATATATATATAAAAACAAAATATTGGTGATCTAATTATAATTACATTTATAAAAGTAATTATACAAGTTTCTTATTATAATTGTTAAAATCTATAATTATATTTTAGTATCTTAAATGGTTATAATTTATTTTATATATATATATATATATATATATATATTTGGAGATATGATCACGCCTTAGTTTGATTGTATACTTGCCACCTGTTTTGTCACATGTTTGGAAACCAAAAGTGGTGGCAAAGTGCATGTTAAAGACACCTGTATGACAAATGTGAGTGACCTGCCACCTGTTCTGCCATGAAAAATGGAAACTAGAACACATGGTCTGAACTAGAAGTTTTTTATAACAAAAAATAAAATCACTAATACTAGATGTTCTTGATAATCGGAAAGAAAAACAATTAAGATCAGAAAATTAACTGTAGGAGAATTAAAATGAGGCGAACTCGGGTGTCTGTTCTGAATGACGATGAAGGCATAAGGCTGATTGCAAGTCGGGCAATGACTTTTAGTGGGATCACCTGGAAGTGAATTGAACAGGAAATCCATGTGGTTGCTCAGGAGGTTCTGATGGTACCTTTGTTCTGTGAGGTCCCTTCTCATCTCGAATATGAGGTCGAGATGCTCTGCCGTGAGCCTGCACATAGGGGATGAGGCATTTCTATTCGGGGTCTTCTGCAATGACGCCTCAGTATCTTGTTGTTCATGCAAGAATTTGTCCCATTGAATTGCCTCGGGGTCGACTGAGTCCAGTAGTCGCGGAGGGAGATCCTCTTCTACTGGACAACTCATTGTGATCATCTCCTTTGTCCCTTCCAGTGTAGTCCCATCACCACCAGCATCCCGTGTCACCTTGTCATTACCAACAACCTGCAAATATCGAGGAATCTCCACCCGGTGCGGAGGAATTTCCTCCTCCACAATGCAGCTTCCATAATTTGGATCCGAGATTAGCATATGAGGCACTTCCTAGGTTTCCCTGACCCAATTATGACCAGAAAATGATAGATTATCTCGTGGGGAGGGTTGGAGAGCCATGGGACTAGGGCGACGGTGTCGGTCGGCTTGGCGATAGTAGGATGACCCGCGTTTGGGCTTGCCCCTTTTGCAAGGCATGTCGAAACTAGGTACAATGGAGGAATTGAAGAGGTGCAAGTGAGGAGGAAGGATAAGAGTAGAGGCCTGAGAGAGAAAAATCAAATTGGCCAGGGGAGACTGATAGACTGAGGGGGGAAGATAGGTAAAACTAACAAGTAAAGCTAGTGATAAAGCCAATGATTGAACCCTGCATGATAACTAGCAAGGTGAAGGCCATGAATGTTGAAGTGCCATGGGTGGATGGCATCGTATCGATTCCCGTAAGCTGAATGTGAACTGCCATTAGAGCTGCTAGGTTGTCCCAACACTCTCCTCTCTGCTTTGCGTTAATGCAAGGCATATCAAATGGATTGGGGGGTGCCGGCGGTGAAGGGCTTTAAGTGCCTCTGATGCCAATGCACCATGTGGCATGTGGGCTCCAAGTGGCACCCCATCCGGGGGTAGTTTGGCTGTATGTTGCAATAAAAAGAATGTATATTTATTTCAATATATTTTGTTTTGTATCATGTTTTCTAATTAATTTTTTTTAATATAATTTTGCTACTAATAAAAAGAATGTATATTTATTTCAATATATTTTGTTTTGTATCATGTTTTTTAATTAATATTTTTAATATAATTTTGCTACTAATATTATACATGATGTGTAAAAGAATATTTTTTTAAAGTTTTGGTAATATTATTGAATTTGAATTTTTTTGGGCATTGAATTCAAATTAAAATGGAAAGGGTAATTGCTTTTGGATCACCACTCAAATTACATCTAATTGATAACACAAGTGTGATTTTATATTAATATTTTTGTGTTTTTTTTAAAGAAAAATAAAAATTATAAATTAAACAACCATCTAAATTAGAACTAAGTAATTTGAATTAAAATTAAAATGAAAAGGGTAATTGCTTTTGGATCACCACTCAAATTACATCTAATTGATAACACAAGTGTGATTTTATATTAATATTTTTGTGTTTTTTTAAAGAAAAATAAAAATTATAAATTAAACAACCATCTAAATTATCTAAATTAGAACTAAGTAATTTGAATTCAAATTAAAATGGAAAGGGTAATTGATTTTGGATCACCACTCAAATTACATCTAATTGATAACACAAGTGTGATTTTATATTAATATTTTTGTGTTTTTTTAAAGAAAAATAAAAATTATAAATTAAACAACCATCTAAATTAGAACTAAGTAATTTGATATAATTTTTTTTAAGTGACAAAACTTATTATAACTTAGTTGTCAATACATTGAGTATAACCATTAAAAACTATTATTCAAGAATGCAACTATTAAATTTATTTCAAAATTTTAAATTTTATTCCAAAATAAAAACCAAACAACTTAATTTAACCAACGAAAATGAATTATTATAAAAAAATGTTAAAACATCATAAAATAATATTAAAAATAAAATTGGAAACTTTTAAGAGTTGAATACTCATTTACAAATAGGTAAAGCAGATAAGCTGATGTTATGCGCTGGAAAATCTTGTAAATCTCTTCGGTTAAGTAGTAAAAGCAAAACGGCAGGTATAATAAATTTTAGAAATACATAACAACATATAAATGATGTTCAATCATGTTTATTGAATCTGACTTGCACTGATTAAAAAAAAAAAAAAGTTAATGTATATATTATTAAGAGTGAATAACTTTTAAATAAATAAATGTATACATTCATAAAAAAAACTGAGAAGGACAATGCCGGGAATGTGGACGTCCTAGCCAGGCTGCGAGCTGAGAAGGACAATGCCGGGAATGTGGACGTCCCCAGATCGGAGAAAATTTGCAAGCGTATAATACGACGAAGGCTATACACCATGCAGCAGCCCAATCATTGGGAAGCTGCTGCATGGTGTATTAATGGCACTGCTGCATGCCCATCTCATGCCATATACCATGCACCATAAAACCCGGGACCGCATTTTTTTTCACGGCGACTCTCATTTCAGGCAACTCTCATTTCAATCTTTATGAATGCGTCCACTCACCTCACCTGTCACTTGCTGCTGGCCGTCACCCAGCATGGGACTCGATCTTGCACCTGCAACTGTCGTATCTTGCACGGAAATGCAGCAATCCAGGGAATTAATGCATGGAGTAATTAACCACCAAACATTCACCCTGCGTCCTCCATCCTACTTTTACAAGGTAAGCCACACCAACGCTTCGTTCACCCTTCATTCTACCAGAGCGTGGAGCGAGCTTCACGGTAAGCCGTCTACGATTCTTTCATTCTGCTCAGCTTGAAAGTTTTGACCTGAAAGTTTCAGAAATATGTGAATGTTTTCAGAAATATGTATTTATCTGTTTTAACCAATATGTATTTATCTGTTTTATATTAATGCTAGCGTTTTATATTGAAGATTACATAATCCAAGTTACAATCTTAAGATAGCAGTAACATATGGACGCAATTTAGTGTAGTAATTCGTTAGTATACTTCAATTTCAAAATCTCTGTGATTGATACGACCTTCAGAAATGTAATTGCACTCTTGAAGTATAGTTTTCTTGAATGTTAATAAAATCATTCTTCCAAACATGTATACCTTTGTGATTTTCATGGAAGAATGACTGTGCATTAATATTTACCTTGGATACCAGAACATTTATTCTGGCATGTTTGTTGTCCCACCCAAATTCGTTAATGTTTTCGTTAGCTCCGAGTGTCTTGCCATTTATTTGAATGTAGTTAATATATGAATGGTTCTCCGTTGCCTTGTGCAACCATGCGGCACCCCACAACAATTCATCCTGCAAAACGGGAGTACCTATTTTTGTTACTCCTCATCAATCGTTTTACAGATTGTATAGTGAAGCCCTTAAGCTAATATCCATTAAGATAAGGCTAAATTATATGATAATATGTATGTAAGGAAGGTATGAATTTTTTTTTATTAGAGTTTTTAGTGCTGAAGATGTATGGCAAACGATACCTTCCAATAATCTTTAATATTTTGATTACTATCATAATATCCATTAAGCTATGGTTAAATTATATCATAACATGTATGTAAAGATAAAATATATTATTTAGGTAAGGAGAAAATTTATATATTTTTAAGAGAATGATTACGATAAAATTTCATAAAAGTTTTTTTTATTATTACTCTTATTTATAATTAATTATATTTTATTTAGTAAATCTTAATCATAGTAATCTTTCTTATATTCATAAAGGATTTTACATGTGGATAATTATTAGATTTTGTTAAAAAATTTAATTAGATTATATTGTTATAGTGACGGTTTGACTGTCACTGTAAGCTCCCCTGTATTTGTCCGCGAACCCAAACACCTGTGGACGGAGTAAAAAATATAATTAGATTTTGTTAAAAAACCCTAAAATTTAGATAGCTTAGCTGCCATTTACAATAACACCATCTCTACCTGCTTTGTGTATGCTTTGATTAAACAATGGGCTTATGAGAATTGCAATACTTATGTTCTGATTAACCATTGAACTTACCAGGTTACCAGAATTCCAATTTTAAGGTTGTCTCAAACTGCTCTAGGTTTATTATCAATACTCATTTTTTATATTGACATTACCCAAAGTGGGTGTATATCAGGATCAGTTTAATATGGATTTGTGTTAGGATTATTTTTCTCACAAGTATCTATTTGAA
>ML782499.1:518959-535377 GCA_009831015.1 Picea engelmannii
GACATTTTAGGCCCGGGGGTAATCCGATACCTCGTTTTTCTCAAGTTTTTGTTGCAGCAATCAGGAAATGGAATGTGAGGGCCCCGTCACACGGTGACAAGCTTTACGAGTTGCCGAGTAAGGAATCTGCAATCGGGGGGAGCAGGAAGATATTGCACAGTGAAGAGTTCAGGTTCTTGATTAGTACTAAATTTTCCCGTTCCAACTTTTTTGTTTGGTTTGATTTTTTAAGAGTCTAAGAATATATGAAATTCTGTCTTTACGACTGAAAAGTTCATTTACTGGGTTTATAGGTTTCTTGACAAGGCAGCAACGGCAACAGAGGATTCAAAATATGTCTTGAAGGGCTTCACTATACAATCTGTAAAACGATTGATGAGGAGTAACAAAAATAGGTACTCCCGTTTTGCAGGATGAATTGCTGTGGGGTGCCGCATGGTTGCACAAGGCAACGAAGAACCATTCATATATTAACTACATTCATATATTAACTACATTCAAATAAATGGCAAGACACTCGGAGCTGACGAAAACATTAACGAATTTGGGTGGGACAACAAACATGCCGGAATAAATGTTCTGGTATCCAAGGTAAATATTAATTTACAGTCATTCTTCCATGAAAATCACAAAGGTATACATGTTTGGAAGAATGATTTTATTAACATTCAAGAAAACTATACTTCAAGAGTGCAATTACATTTCTGAAGGTCGTATCAATCACAGAGATTTTGAAATTGAAGTATACTAACGAATTACTACACTAAATTGCGTCCATATGTTACTGCTATCTTAAGATTGTAACTTGGATTATGTAATCTTCAATATAAAAAGCTAGCATTAATATAAAAACAGATAAATACATATTGGTTAAAACAGATAAATACATATTTTTGAAAACATTTACATATTTCTGAAACTTTCAGGTCAAAACTTTCAAGCTGAGCAGAATGAAAGAATGGTAGACGGCTTACCGTGAAGCTTGCTCCACGCTCTGGTAGAATGAAGGGTGAACGAAGCGCTGGTGTGACTTACTGTGTAAAAGTAGGCTGGAGGACGCAGGGTGAATGTTACTCCATGCGTTAATTCCCTGGACTGCTGCATTTCCGTGCAAGATACGACGGTTGCAGGTGCAAGATCGAGTCCCATGCTGGGTGACGGCGAGCGGCGAGTGACAGGTGAGGTGAGTGGACGCATTCATAAAGACTGAAATGAGAGTTGCCTGAAATGAGAGTCGCCGTGAAAAAAAATGCGGTCCCAAGTTTTATGGTGCATGATATATGGCATGAGATGAGCATGCAGCAGTGCCATTAATACACCATGCAGCAGCTTCCCAATGATTGGGCTGCTGCATGGTGTATAGCCTTCGCAGTATAATACACCCTTTCCCTTTTCTGCTTTCCGGGCTTTCTTCTTCGGAGGCGGAAGTCGGCTTAGATTTGTCTTTTTCTTCCAGACATTCGGTGTTCTGATCCTGCGGCGGAGGCAGCGGCCACGGTTTCCCGCGGGTTTCGTCAACCGGTGGTTTTGGCGGCAGTCTGGGAGGTGGGGCACTGTATATGTTATGGGTTCTGTGTTCAAATTTCGACCGGGGCGGCTGGCCTATGGATAAATTCTAATCATTTAAGATAATAAAATTCAATTATAAATTAACAATTATTATAATAAACAAGTGCCACAATGCAGCTTAGTCCCTGCCTTCTTCTCTAGGGCTGCAAAATAATTTATTTCTTTGAAGACCATTATGGGGAATCCATAGGTAATGTATGGGGAATCCATAGGTAATGGTCAAATGTGTCATGTGTCGGTGAGACCAACTTCTATTGTGTGCACAAATAAGTGAACCAAAACCAACCATGTTATCTTCAAAAACTTGTTAAATGAACCTTATATCATAAGATAACAATGTATGAAGATAATGATTGATATGTGATAAGATAAATCTTCTTACATCCATACATATAAAAACCCACATCATATTTTCTTCAAATTCTAAGAAAAAGTATTCCTTTTTGCAAGAAAAAGTTTTAAGTCAAGAAATATAAATTTGCAAAAGTTCATTGATACCCTAACCTCGATGTTGGTGAAATGTAAGAATATTACTAGAACCTAAACAAATAAATGTATATTATTTCAACTATTATTGACATCATCCATGTTCCAAACTTGACTTCATAATCCAACAAACCCTTCTAGATGTTGAATATCAATCTCATGTTTCAAAACTTTTATGAATTTTTCATCCCTTGCAACTTGGGAAATTAATTAGATTGCTCTTTGATGACAAAACAATCATCTGCATTCTTCATTGATTTCATTCTCATGGAACTAGACACCATTGTTGTGTTTAATAGTAGAGGCAACTTCTGTTTTGTCTCTTGTCCAAATATATTGGAGGAAAATGCAAGCCTTGAGCACAATTTCATTCTCATCGATTGGTACCATCGTGGTGAAGCAATGAAAGGATCCAAAGGTTCTAAAGGTCATATTCTAATTCTAAAAATATAACCCATGCATAACTATAGGATTGGTATGGTGTGTTCAAGCTCAATATCATGTTCAATTGCAACACTAGGTTCCCCATTCCATGACGGGATTGGTTATAATCCAGAAATTACAACTAACAACAATTCTAGTATGGATGAATTAAGCTACGAGGGTGTTAGGTTTGATGAAGGAAGGAATTGATGCAATCGAGGGAGTGGAGAGGAATTTGTATAGGTTCCCTCATATATACTCACGATCCATTTTTTTTGGAGTAGATCCATGCATCCCCCAAAGATGAGTTTATTCCTCTCATAAGTACTAAAGAGATAGATGCAACAAATGGGTTGTTGTTTGGGTTTCCCACTAGGTGTTTCAATGTAGCTTCATTGGGATCTAAAATCTCTTATCTAAATTTATGCATTAGGAAGTTGAGGGACGAAAAGGATAAGTGTTTGGTTTATTCCCAATGATAAGGGACAATTTTGAAGACCATTGCATAAAAAATCTTAGAAAGATGGTTTCCTTAGTGTGTCCAAGATACAAAATCCAATGCTCCCAATCATGTTATGCTTGAGTTGTAGGTTTTGGTCTTTATTTTGAATAGTGGGAAATTTCCCCCATGGTGTTGATGCATTGACCTATGTGTTTGATGGGTGTATGTGTTTTTGTTGAAAGCATGGTTTAATCTTGGGATATATTTCTCTTTATTCATGTTGGTGCAAGGTGGCACTGAAAATGTCTTGGAATTAAATATTTTCAAATTTATTGACCCTAGCCAACTCAACATTGATGTAGTTATTTTGTTATAATTAGATACTTAAACAAACGATAGGTGAAGTATGGAAGATCCAAGGTGAATATTGAACCAAGATATTAAAGATGAAGAAGAAGACACCAAATATGTGCATGAATCCATAGAAGCTTAAAGAGAGAAGCATTTGGGAATGTGTGTTATTATCACTTGTTGATTTTTTGTAGCCTTGAATCGAAATACTATGTAATGTAAAAATCATCCCAGAGCTTGTGTGGTAAGATTTTTTTTTAGCTCAATGGAAAATATAGATGTTTTATGTTTCCTCTACTTTCTTCCTTGACGATAAACTATTTGATGAATGTTGTGCCATAAGTCCTCATCGAAAGGGGCATAAAGTGTAGGATTGACTTGGATACATCCCCTATCAAGACTATTTTCCTAGATAACTATTGAGCACTGTTGTTGGGTACCTAGGTGTCTCGGTAGATGGAAACATCTCCATAGGATGGAGATTTGTTCAATGTTTACAGTGAGGTTGATGTTAGGCCCTAGAGTAGAATAGGTTTTGTGTCAATTTATTTGGTACCAGTGTTCGACCCAAAGGCATGGTTGGTTCCCAACTAGTATGTTGTTCGACATGACAATACACTCCTATAAGTGAATGGAGGAGCATGGGTGATTCCGATGGATATCGGTGGCCACCCACCTATTCAAACTGGCTCTAAACAATCTTCTATCAATTTACTATTTTTAGCAGTTTTTCGGTTCCTAAACTTCTAGGGCCATTTTGAAGGCCTAAATGAAGTTTTTTCTAGATAGAGCACCTCAATGATGGCCAAAGGATTTGATTGAGCCGCCAAAATGAATCTCCTCAACGATACCTTTCCAACAAGCTATCCTGCACCCCAAACAAGGATCATATTCCAAAGTTACGCCCCTGGGAAGTTGATACACCTACCCAAAACGGGGTCCACAAAATTGTTGGTTTTTCATCTTCCGGGGTTAGGGTTTTGGATTTTATTTATGTTAAAAAGGACTTTGGAGCCTCATTGTAATAATAATATTTTTGCGATTGCGAGTAGCCGTCACATCTCTTCTCAGAGATAAGCTGCCACCATTCTAACAAGTCTTTCACTCTGTATTTTTACAGTCTTGTACATTTCGCTCATTAATATAAATTGTGTATTACTGTATCTCTATGTTTATGGTTATATCTCTGATAAATCTCTGTTATATTATTTGATTTCTGATATCTCTCTCTACATTTCTTTATTATATCTCTGCTCTCATTTCGTGCCGAAAATAATCCGGATTAGTGGTATCAGAGCAGGCTTTTCTTGATCATTTTTTTTCAGTGCATGTCCCCGATGAGGAATGAGTATGGAAAGTTGGGTCTCGAGCTTGTCTCTCTTGAGGAAAATTTCTCTCGCACGCTCAACAAACCCTCCATGGCGGAAGACAAGAAAAACAATGGAACAAATGATTCTATAAATCTATTTCTTGAACAAGCTCTCATGCAACATAGGGACGAAATGATGGAGAATTTTTCCCACATCCTTCAATGCTTGCTGATAGAAACATGCATATCTTAATCAAGCGGCCACTTTGGAGGCACGTCACCTTTCGAGGTGCAAGTTAATTTTGATATTCCCATATTTGAAGGACAGATAGATGCAGATGCCCTAGAAAAATGGTTAAATATGTTAGAAAGTTATTTCTCTGTACATAGTTTCTCCGACAGGGAAAATATCACCTTCACCCTCCTTAAGGCTCTACCCCATGTCAAAAATTGGTGGGAAACTTACTAGGAGAAAAGTTCCATGGAGGAGTTTGGAATGTATGGGGCCGAGCCCACTTGGGAATTTTTGTGGATGTGCTCAAGGAACAATATTACCCTATTGGAAACTATGATGAAAAATACATGAAATGGACCATACTGCAGCAAGAAAGGAGACAGGGAGTGTCGTAGTTCACTAATACCTTCCATACCTTGCGCACCAAGCTGGGCATCAAAGACTATGAGTGAGATTTGGTTCTAAAATACCATGGGGCTCTACATAGATACATCCAAACTGAAATGGATTTTCTGGACATCCCATCACTGGGTGCTTCTTATTGATATGTTGTTAAAATCGAGCAGAAATTTGGGCACCAGAACAAACGAGAGTTCAGGTATGCAAATCCATAAAAACCAAAACAGTCTGGGAGGTGGGGTTATGTATATGTTATGGGTTCTGTGTTCGAATTTTGACCGGGGCGGCTAACCTATGGATCGACCGATTTCATGGGACTTCGGCCTCACATGTTTCTCAAAGGATGTGGAAAGATTGCTCCTGGCTTCAATCGCCTTGCCTTTTCCTTCTTGTGCTCTAGGCCTCATTTCCTTCAATGCTCTTTTGTTCGCTGCATTCTCTTCAGTTGAAAATTTCTCGGCTGAGGTTTTGCTTAGGGTTTGTAAGTCTTAAATTTGAAAAGGGAAACAACACAGAACTATCATTGAAACAACTCTTATATATATTCTTTAGAAAAAAGAACAATCAATAACATATAACTTACACAGTAGAGTAGACAGACATTTACCTTCAAAACTTTTAGAAAACCAAAAATTCTTAGACTGGTACCTCTCTCTTCTTCATATTATATTAACTTTGTTGTTTGAATACAATATATATATATATATATATATATATATATATATATATATATATATATATATATATATATATATATATATATATATATATATATATATATATATATACATTCAACTACATCCTAAACCTAATCCACTTACCTTGATTAAATTACAAACTTTGGTTTCCTTTACCAAAATTAGATTGCATGACATATACATACATGCATCATGCAAAGACATGCAACACCACCTCAACAGGGCCACTGATGGAACGCTGCCTGTGAAGGCGATCGGGTTCTGTACATTGAGTTAGAGTCATGCATAACTTGGAGATGGATCATGCAAAGACATGCAATACCACCTCAACATTGAGTTAGAGTCATGCATAACTTGGAGATGGGTCACGCAAATACATGTAAGACCTTCCCAACAACGCCGCGGATGGAACTCTATCTGTGAAGACTGGCTTCTGTATATCGAGTTAGAGTTGGTCATGGGGATTATGTGTTTGATTTCTTCATGGCCTCTCTTCGTATTTCATGTTTTTTTTTTTAAGTTTTGTTAAATAATATATTTAACCTAATATTTTAAGATATTAAGATAGTTATGGGGGCATGTAGATAGCAATGGTTAATATGTCATGGAGGAATGCAAAGGTAGTATTTGAATGTCACCAAATCATAACAAAACAAAATGATTCTTGCTAGATTTGGGACAAAAAAATGTCAATTTCCCTTTTCCCTTCCATTAATTTTGAGTGGTTAGAAAATTACCAATTAGACTACAACCTACCTAGTGTTCTACTCAAATATTTTCAAATTATATATATATATATATAACATTCCTTATTTTTTTTGTTAGAGTTGGTGATTTATTTTCCCCCATCCCACTACTAGAATGTATTCTTATCCAGGATTGGGCTTTAAGATTTTAGTTAATGGATATCATTCCAAGGATTTCAAATGATATATTTACCTGGTACCTTAAGATAATCAGAAGGGCATAAAGAGTTACTGGTTGAATGTGTTATGCAACCATGCAAAGGTAGTGGTCAAATGTACGGGTAAGGTAAACTTATCACGTATATGTATATGAATGGAACAAAACCCAACTCCATGTTCTTCTCAAGGTTGTGTAAATGAAAATTAAATTATTTTTCATGTATCTTGAGATAGGCATGAGGTACGTAGAGGTAGTGGTTGAACTCATCTCATCTTGTCTACATGCTTATATTTACCTAGTACCTTAATAAGTTAATTAGGGAACATAGATGTAGTGGTTGAATGGAGTAAGTTAACAAGTGAACAAACTAAATCTTTTTCTCATGGAAATTCTTCCAAAAAAATCCTTTGCTAAAATTTATAGCTCCAGTTGATTGATGGGAACTTTGAACATGGAAATTTCAAAAAAAGAGTGGACCAGGGTGGAACTTTTCCTCAAAAGTAAATATAAAATGAACTCATGAAAGTGTTGAGCTTGTCCACTTATTAAATCAATTTGTGGTTGAATGTGTAGGCGAGGTCAACATCAAAATCTATCCCCATATATATGAAATCCCACCCCCATGTGTTTTCTATTAGTTCTCTCAATTTGATATATTTCCTTGATACCTTAAGATAGTCTCAATGGAACAAAGGTATGCAATTTTACTCTTCAAATGTGTGGGTGAGGTCAACATCAAAGCCTAATACCCCCATGTGATCCTCAAGTCCTGTCAACTCATATATTTCCTTGATATATTAAGATAATCATGATGACACACAAAGGTAGTTGTTGAACATATCATGGAGGAACACAAAGGTAGTGTTGACATGTGTCCATGAGGTCAACATCCAAGCCTACCCTCATGTTCTCCTCAAGTCCCGTCAAATGATATTTTTACTCGGTAACTTAAGATAATCATAAGGACATGCAAAGGTAGTGGTCAAATGTGTTGTGGAGCCACACACATGTAGTGGTTGAATGTGTAGGAGAGATCAAATATTCTAACATACACACATGAGTAGAACAAAACCCAACCCCATGTTCTCAACCCTTATCATATGATATATTTTCACAGTACCTTAAGATAGTCATGGAGGCATGTAGAGTGTGTGTGTGAGGTTAATGTGAACACACACAAGTGGATCAAATCATACTCCCATATTCTCGTCAAGGCCTTGTTAAGTGAAATATTTGTTTGGTGCCTTAAAATAATCATAGGGACACAGACGTAGTGGTCAAATAATTGGGTGAGGTAAACTCATCCTACATATACACATAAGTGGAGAAAATCCCTTCTCCAAATCAAACAAAGGTGTAATCATATCTCCAAAACAAATAAAATAGAATAAATTCTAAGCATTTAAGATAATAAAATACAATTATAAATTAACAATTATTATAATAAACAAGTGTCACAATGCAGCTTAGTCCCTGCCTTCTTCTCTAGGGCTGAAAAATGATTTATTTCCTTGGTATCTTAAGACCATTATGGGGGAATCCATAGGTAGTGGTCAAATGTGTCGGTGAGACCAACTTCTATTGTGTGCACAAATAAGTGAACCAAAACCCACCACATGTTATCTTCAAAAACTTGTTAAATGGACCTTATATCATAAGATAACAATGTATGAAGATAATGATTGATATGTGATAAGACAAATCTTCTTACATCCATACATATAAAAACCCACATCATATTTTCTTCAAATTCAAAGAAAAAGTATTCCTTTTTGCAAGAAAAGGTTTTAAGTCAAGAAATATACATTTGCAAAAGTTCATTGATACCCTAACCTCGATGTTGGTGAAATGTAAGCATATTACTAGAACCTAAACAAATAAATGTATATTATTTCAACCATTTTTGACATCAGCCATGTTCCAAACTTGACTTCATAATCCAACAAACCCTTCCGGATGTTGAATATCAATCTCATGTTTCAAAACTTTTATGAATTTTTCATCCCTTGCAACTTGGGAAATCAATTAGATTTCTCTTTGACGAAAAAACAATCATTTTCATTCTTCATTGATTGCATTCTCATGGAACTAGACACCATTGTTGTGTTTGATTGTAGAAGCAACTTCTGTGTTGTCTCTTGTCCAAATATATTGGAGGAAAATGCAATCCCTGAGGACAATTTCATTCTCATATATTGGTACCATCTTGGTGAAGCAATCAAAGGATCCAAAGGTTCTAAAGGTCATCTTCTAATTCTAAAAATAGAACCCATGCATAACTATAGGATTGGTATGGTGTGTTCAAGCTCAATATCATGTTCAATTGCAACACCAGGTTCCCCATTCCATGATGGGATTGGTTATAATCCAGAAATTGAAACTAACAAATTCTAGTATGGATGAATTAAGCTATGAGGGTGTTAGGTTTGATGAAGGAAGGAATTGATGCAATCAAGGGAGTGGAGAGGAATGTGTATAGGTTCCCTCATATATACTCACGATCCATTTTTTTTGGAGTAGATCCATGCATCCCCCAAAGATGAGTTTATTCCTCTCATAAGTACTAAAGAGATAGATGAAACAAATGGGTTGTTGTTTGGGTTTCCCACTAGGTATGTTTCAATGTAGATTTATTGGGATATAAAATCTCTTATCTAAATTTATGCATTAGGAAGTTGAGGGACGAAAAAGACAAGTGTTTGGTTTATTCCCAATGATAAGGGACAATTTTGAAGACCATTGCATGAAAAATCTTAGAAAGATGGTTTCCTTAGTGTGTCCAAGATACAAAATCCAATGCTCCCAATCATGTTATGCTTGAGTTGTAGGTTTTGGTCTTTATTTTGAATAGTGGGAAGTTTCCCCCATGGTGTTGATGCATTGACCTATGTGTTTGATGGGTGTATGTTTTTTTGTTGAAAGTATGGTTTAATCTTGGGACATATTTCTCTTTATTCATGTTGGTGCAAGGTGGCACTGAAAATTTCTTGGAATTAAATATTTTCAAATTTATTGAGCCTAACCAACTCAACATGGATGTAGTTATTTTTCTATAATTAGATACTTAAACAAACGATAGGTGAAGTATGGAAGATCCAAGGTGAATATTGAACCAAGATATTGAATATGAAGAAGAAGACACCAAGTATGTGCATGAATCCATAGAAGCTTAAAGATAGAAGCATTTGGGAATGTGTGTTATTATCACTTGTTGTTTTTTTGTAGCATTGAATGGAAATACCATGTAATGTAAAAATCATCCCAGAGTTTGCGTGGTAAGATTTTTTTTAGCTCAATGGAAAATATAGATATGTGTTTTGTTTCCTCTAAGTTCTTCCTTGATGATAAAATATTTGATGAATGTTGTGTCATAAGTCCTCATCAAAAGGGGCATAAAGTGTAGGATTGACTTGGATACATCCCCTATCAAGACTATTTTCCTAGATAACTATTGAGCACTATGGTTGGGTACCTAGGTGTCTCGGTAGATGGAAAAATCTCCATAGGATGAAGATTTGTTCAATGTTTACAGTGAGGTTGATGTTAGGCCCTAGAGTACAATAGTTTTTGAGTCAATTATTTGGTACTAGTGTTCAACCCAAAGGTACGGTTGGTTCCCAACTAGTATGTTGTTCGACATGAAAATACACTCCTATAAGTGAATAGAGGATCATGGGTGATCCCGGTGGATATCGGTGGCCACCCACCTATTCCAACTGGCTCTAAACAATCTTCTAGCAATTTACTATTTTTAGCAGTTTTTTGGTTCCTAAACTTCTGGGTCCATTTTGAAGGCCTAAATAAAGTTTTTTCTGGATATAACACCTCAATGGTGGCCAAAGGCTTTGATTGAGCTTCCAAAATGAATCTCCTCAACGATACCTTTCCAACAATCTATCGTGCACCCCAAACGGAGATCATATTCCAAAGTTACACCCCTGGGAAGTTGATACACCAAACTACCCAAAACGGGGTCCACAAAATTGTTGGATTTTCATCTTCTGGGGTTAGGGTTTTGGATTTTATTTATGTTAAAAAGGACTTTGGAGCCTCATTGTAATTATCATGTTTTTGCGATTGTGAGTAGCCATCACATCTCTTCTCAGAGATAAGTTGTCACCATTCTAGCGAGTCTTTCACTCTGTATTTTTACAGTCTTGTACATTTCCCTCATTAATATAAATTGTGTATTACTGTATCTCTATGTTTATGGTTATATCTATGATAAATCTCTGTTATATTATTTGATGTTTGATATATCTCTCTACATTTATTTATTATATCTCTGCTCTCATTTCGTGCCGAAAATAATCTGGATTAGTGGCATTAGAGCAGGTTGCTCTTGATCATTTTTTTTCTGTGCATGTCCCTGATGAGGATTGAGTATGGAAAGTTGGGTCTCGAGCTTGTCTCTCTTGAGGAAAATTTCTCTTGCACGCCCAACAAACCCTCCATGGCTGAAGAAAAGAAAAACAATGGAGCAGAAGATTCTATAAATCTATTGCTTGAACAAGCTCTCATGCAACATAGGGACGAAATGATGGTGAATTTTTCCCACATCCTTCAATGCTTGTCGATAAAAACATGCATGTCTTCATCAAGCGGCCACTTTGGAGGCACGTAGCCTTTCGAGGTGCAAGTTAATTTTGATATTCCCATATTTGAAGGACAGATAGATGCAAATGCCCTAGAAAAATGGTTAAATATGTTAGAAAGTTATTTCTCTATTCATAATTTCTTCGATAAGGAAAATATCACCTTCGCACTCCTTAAGGCTCTCCCCCATCTCAAAAATTGGTGGGAAACTTACTAGGAGAAAAGTTCCATGGAGGAGTCTGGAATATATGGGGCCGAGCCCAATTGGTATTTTTTGTGGATGTGCTCAAGGAACAATATTACCCTATTGGAAACTATGACAAACAATACATGAAATGGACCATACTGCAGAAAGAAAGGGGCTAGGTAGTGTCGGAGTTCACCAATACCTTCCATACCTTGCACACCAAGCTGGGTATCAAAGACTCTGAGTGACATTTAGTTCTAAAATATCATGGGGCTCTACATAGATACATCCAAAATGAAATGGATTTTCTGGATGTCCCATCACTGAGTGCTTCTTATCGATATGTTGTTAAAATCGAGAAGAAATTTGGGCACAAGAACAAACGGGAATTCAGGTATGCAAATCCATAGAAACCAAAACATGATAAAGACTATGCTAACAAATAGCCTCTAGAAAACTAGTCCAAGGCACAAGAAACAAAGGGTAATAGAAAGAAAAAGAAGGACACTAGAAAATGGTGCGATTTCCACAAAATCCCTTGGCACAACACCGATGAATGTCTCTCAAAACAGTCATTGGTGGCTGAGATCAAAGACAAGGAGTCGAACCATGATTCATAAATTAATGGTAGAAGATATATCATCGACGAAGACCCCACTACTATTGTCGTGACTGCAACAATTCAATCAGAAGAATCAACAGATACTAAAGAGGGGGAGCACCTTTTTCATTCATAGATGTGGGTGAAAGGGACCCCACTGCATTTTATTGTTGATAGAGGAAGCCAAAAGAACCTCATCTCAGTAGAGGTTGTCAAAAAGTTTGGATTTTTGACAACACCACACTTGCAACCATACAACATTGAGTGGCTTTGCCAGGGACAAGACCCCTATGTCTGCCAACAATGTCTATTTCCATACGACATCCATCCCTTCAAGGATGAGGTATTATGTGATGTTTCCTCACTGGATGTATGTTATGTTCTTTTGGTCCAACCATATATGTGGAAGCTCCATTCTATTTATGAGTCTCAACCTCGTAGTGTCATTGTTACTCTGGGGGGTCATCCCTATAGGATAACAGAGGTAGTTCTGACTACTGTCCCACCTAAATAGTGTCGCAATGTAATATCTCATACTACCAAATTCATCTTCTTCACAGTCTGTTCAAAAGGTGAACATAAGAACACCACAACCACTGTAGGCTCATTCCAATTACCTTCTGTCCAACAGAAGTAGGTCGCCAAGATTGAAGAAAAGAACAAGGATTCCTTCTGCACATAGCCATATCATGTAGCTAGACTGGTTGAAAAGGTCCAACCCTTCCAGCCACAGGTTCATGACAACCTTCAACAAGTTAAGCAACAAAAATTCTCTAGCAAGGCAAGAAGCTCATCAAGATGCATATTCAACAAACGCTTTTCCCTCTTCCTCGAGCACTCAACACAATGGAGACCATTGCTTCCTAAGGACGAAGGATGATTCAGATTTAGGAGCGGAACGAACTGATTAATAGACTGAATATAATAAACACAGAGACATGAATAATAACATCGATATCCAGTGAAGAATATCTTCTATTAACTAATGAAATAGGTTGAAACTGTAAAACTGTGGAACTTAAACACTTGCTCGAATGGTGGTAGTTATCTCTGAGAAGAGATGTGGCTGCTACGTGCATCCATTTGATCATAATGGATTAAAATGAGGCTCCAAAGGCCTTTTTGATATTACTCATGAATTTCAAAACCCTATACATCCAAAAACCTAACCCTATAAGGTGAAACACCAAAAGTCATGTGGGCCTTATGGGTAAGTTGGTGTAATTTGGTACCTCAACTTCCTAGGGTCGTAAATTTTTCATATAACCTCCATTTTAAGTTGTGTGATAGCTCGTTGGAAAGGTATTTAAGAGAGATACACATTCCTCTATCAAACTATGACTCCATCTACAGTTTGACTATGGAGAGCCAAAAACACAACATTTAGGGCCCCAAAACTGCCCTGGAAGTACAACAAGATGTGCTGACATGAAAACATACAAAATAATCTAGTGGGATTAGGCGAGAGGCCACTTGTATCCACATGGAGAATGTGTGGGGCTTCAGACATCCCCAGAAGTGTAGAACCCACAATTACAAAGTAGTACAAAAGAACGTGTTGAACAAAAATAGACACGAGGAGCTAGTTGGAATAGGTGGGTGGACACTGATATCCACCTGGATCAGAGGATTGATCTAGGTGGATATCGGTGGCCACCCACCTATTCCAACTGGATCAAAACAGTCTTTTGGCAATTTACTATTTTTAGCAGTTTTCTAGTTCCTAAACTTCTGGGGCCATTTTGAGGGTCTAAATGAATTTTTTTTAGGATCGATCACGTCAATGATAGGTAGAATCTTTGATTTATCTCCCAAAATGAATCTCCTCGATGATACATTTCCAATGAGATATCGTGCATGGAAAAGAAAGATTGTATGCCAAATTTATGCCCCCAGGAAGTTGATACACCAATCTACCCAAAATGAGGTCCACAAAACTATTGGATTTTCTTTATGTTAAAAAGGCCTTTGGTGCCTCATTCTAATAATCATCTTCTTGTGAATGTGAGTAGCCATCACATCTCTTCTCAAAGATAAGTTGACACCATTCTAGCGAGTCTTTCACTTTGTATTTTTACAGTCTAGTACATTTCGATCATTAATAGAAATTTTGTATTATTGTATCTATGTGTTTATGGTTTTACCTCTGATAAATCTATGTTGTATTATTGGATGTATGATATATCTCTATACATTTCTTTATTACATCTCTTCTCTCATTTCCTACCGAAAATAATCTGGATCAATGGGCACTTTGGTTTATAGATGGAAGCAAGTTGCTACTATGAATAGTCATTGGTTGGTTATCACCACAATTAAAGATACAATGAAGTTTCATTGTTCTCATTGGAGAATCCAAGGGTTGATCACAGACATAATTCTGATTTGGAATGGTGAGATTGCATCCAGAAGGATGGATATTCTGTTTTATATTTAGTACAAAGGTTTTAGAGTTTAGTTCAAAGGATGTCGGTGACATTTCTCATGGTAGTAGTGGGAATCGGTCGATGATGGAAAAACAAGGTAAATTTTTTGTGTTTTGTTCAATAAAGATAGCAACCATATGGAAATTTGAATCACATCTTGTGTTAACAAGTTGAAAATGGTATGTATTGGTCCTTGAAGTTTTTGATCTTGTATCTTGCCTAGAGATGATACCTAGGAGAAGTATTATAATGGTACCTAGGAATTGTTTTAAAATCTTGTACCTGGTGCCTCCATGAGATAAAGAATATTAATAGTATGTACCTATATCTATGTATGTAACATGTAAAGGACATATCATTGTAATATCTGGATAGGCATGCATACCCCTTTGCCATGTATCCCTGATGATTTGGGTATTGTGTTTGGTATAACCTCTATTATGGAGTTGTTAACACTTGGAGTAGTCGACCATGTGTCAACTGAATGCTTTATGAGTGGACTATGTTGGTTGTAGACTCTATAAGGTGTGTTAGGCCTAGAAATTGAAATTTTTATGGACATTTAGGGGGAGTTCATCAAGAAGTTGAATGAAGCATGTACCCTAAGGACACCCTACTAGAAACATAGTTACAACAATTAGGTACCCATGTATTCAAGTGGATGGTTGATCCTTTATATGGACTTTGATATTTAGGTGAGTGCACGAAGTTGGTGGACGATAAATTGGCAACGTGGTGAGAAGGAATGCGTGCACATATATAGGAACGTGCACGTTTTCCTGATGTGACAAGTCCGGAAAACTCTGAGCCTCCACTCCCACATAGGCACACTATCAAGAACGAGTGCACATTCTCAATAATGCGTGCATGTTCCTGAGAAACATGTGTACAATAATGCATGTGTGTTCCTAAAAAAAATTGAAATAAAAATAACACGTGTGCTTTAGGAACATGCACGCAGTCCTAAAGCCCATGTGTTACTAAAGTGTGTGCATGTTATTAGGAACAATAATGCCTATGTGTTCCTCTTAACATGAAATATCTCTCTATCCCCCCCCCATGTATCTCTCCCCCCTCCATCCCCCCTCTCTCTCTCTCCCCCCCCCTCTCTTTCTCCCCCCGCTTCTCTCTCTCCCCCTCTCTTCCCCTCCTTCCCTCTCTCCCTATTTTCCCCTATCTCCCCCCCACTCTCTCTTTTCTCCCACTTTCTCTTGCATTCCCTCGTTCTCTCTCTCCGTTACCCTCTCTCTTCCTATATCTCTTTTTCTCCCCCCCTCTCTCTCCCTCTCCCTATTTCTCTTCTCCCTCTTCCCCTCTCTCTCTACCCCAGTGTTTCCCGCCTCTCCCTATCTACCCCACTCACTCTCTATATTCTATCGACCTTCTCCCCCCCTCTCTCTCCCCCTTTCTCACTCTCTCCCTCCTTTCCTCTCTCTCTCTCTCTCCCTCCTTTCCTCTTGTTGACGGGAGAAATTGACCGTTCGTCAACTAAGAGAGTGGAACCGGTCCGGGGTTGTCTAATAACCCAAGCCGTTTGGAATGAACCACCCTGATGGGTTTAACGTCTCTGTTAGCCGTTCTAAGGTCCTAGGAAAACCAAAGAGAAAAACTAATCTAAACTAACTAATCTAACTAAAACAAATAAAGCAAACTAAACTAAATAAAACAATCTAACTAAAACTAAATACAAGAAACTAAACTAACTAACAATAAATAAAACAACTATTACTAATACTAAAACAAACTAATACACTAATCTAATTAAAACAAACTACTAAATAAATTAAACT
>ML782499.1:535427-566679 GCA_009831015.1 Picea engelmannii
TAACTAAATTAATATCTGAACTAAACTACTAATAAAAACAGTAAACAAACAAGTGACTAACTGACTTGGAAACGCTCCCAATTCGTCCTGTGTATGCTGACTTCGAAGCTGGTCGAAGGAAGGAAACTCGCATCGGATAATCCAGAAGCTTCTCGTAAACGATAGGCTGCACTGCTCTTTAAGTTGTTTACAGGACAAACAAGACATAAAAAATCATAACAATTATATGATTTATAAATCTCTGCAATAAGGGAAACATGTTATGCAAAACTTATACTTAATAATCCAACTTATGAAGAAGAGAAACCTGTCATTCACAAACTGAATCAAGCAATTGCTATGTTTTTTAAACACTTGGAAGAATTCAGATATGGATTATATTGATTGAATTATATCATTTGCAAGAGATTAAGATAGCTAAAGTAGTCATTAACCAAATGAAAATAGATACACATAAACATAAAACAAAATATTGATATCATGAAAAGCTAAAGTTGTAGCAGAATATCAAATTCTGTCTCAGTCTGCATTAAAATTCCATATCCTTGTTCTCCCACGAATGAGGATGAATATTATTACAAAAATAATAAGTATATATAAGTCTTTCCACAGGGTAAAACCTCCCTGTGGATAATATCAAACTGTTTACATAATCTGGGAAGATATTCCCAAAATCAACTAAACTAGGAAACTAAAATGCAAGTGAAATATTTCAAATATCTCCTAACTGCTCATCAAATCCACTGCAATTTCAAATTCATCTGCAATAGACCAAAAATAACAAGTTAGAAAGATATTTTATTAACAAAACAATAAAACTCTAATCTTACAGACTTAGCTACATAATCATCTGATTCTGTAGCTAGTCTAAAATAGCATACAGGATCAGGATCGAAATCAAATCAAATCTCTTTAAAATGATTAAAACCAATTTTCTTCTAATGATCACTAAAAACGAATCACTAATGATTTTATCATTTTTATCATTCAATATTAAACATAATCTAAAGTGATTCAAACGAAAACAGGGGTAAGAATACTCTGTTTTTCTTTTACCATGAAATCGGGTCAAACAGTAACAAGACTGTTTCATATCAAACGAAATCAATAATGAGTCATATCGTATGTGATACGATCTAATCCAACACAACCATCATCCATTTGTTATAGCTATAATGATGTAGCATAAGATTCATAGTGTTTTAATTAAATACAAAGATGGAAAGACTGTTACGATTATGGGTAAACGAAATCATACGTAATCAACATCAACCCAACCAAACTCGTGATTGATCCTTGCACAGTCAACAGACAGGATTGATAAATCATGATCGCAATCTTAATAGAATCAACAGAAGTCATAATTGCAAACTGGGCAAATAATCAAAACAAATCACGACTGAGTTTAATATAGAAACAAATCGTGGACCTGGATACAGTCAATTTCGTTCTTGGAATCAAATTCAAACAGCATGTTCATTGCAATATGAATCCAACTGACAACATAGTCAAGTAAACCAATGAAAATTAACTGGCTGGGTATAACTTTCCAATTGATCACCGACCTTGGCTCGACAACCATCAAAGGTCATGGCGAATTGCCTAGAAATGCAGAGGTTAAAACCCTCGAATTTTTGTATGAACGAGAGCCACCCATTTTCCTCGAGGTCATTGCGGGCACTGTCGAACATCAACAGGGCCTGGCTACCATTAGGTTCAGCCCTCACGAATGGAGCCATGGCACGAGCACATGGTAAGGGTTTGGGTTGAATTCCCCAATACACAGGAGCAGAGTCATTTGGGTTAACAACTACGAACGATCAAAGGGGAAGCATTAATGTGCACATGCGAGGGTGGTGGAGTTATTCACCGCCATGCATAATAGTAATGGCAAAGTAAAACCGACGAATTAATCCTCTGTTCAATCAATCATAGCATAGTTCAAAACCTTATCATTCGACCAACCAAAGTATCAATGATGAGTGATATGCCAATGCGCCATTAACTATAATTTTCAAATGAATGTCATTCAACATAAAATCAAACCCAAATGTTAAACACGCGCCATTGCATAAATGTTTTAATCAAAAGTTTTTAAACCATTGCGCCAATTGCCACTTATAAAACTTACAAGCCAAGAGCCATAAAAAGATTATTATAAGGATCATATCGTATATAAAAACAAAAATAAATTATGACCCTTATGCAGTTCAATGACTAGGCAAGTCACAAAAATATAAATTTATATGCTCAATGCCTCACAAGTTTAATAAAATCAAGTTATGCAAATATAAGAATGTCCAAATAGGCATAGTTCAAAAATCCTTTCAGCCACATAACGATAAACCAAAGGTAAGTGCCATAGAAAATATGAATAACAAGATTACGACAATTCAAATAGTAATCGAAATGCGACCACGAAAGGAGAAGTTTTCACGCTTACAATCGTGAAAATGAAATGGAGACCAATTTGCAAGTGTCGCAAGAAATGAAAATATCGTCTATTTGCAAAATGCGACGACAATTTGAACTTCGGAAGACATAGGTGTAGGCAGCTTATATGACAATAGAAAAAATTGAATTGGCTGCCAACACCTCTCTCTCTCTCTCTCTCCCTCTCCCCCCTCCTCTCTCTTTCCCTTTCTCTATCTACCTCCCTCCCTCTCTCTCTCTCTCATCCAACCATCTCTCCCACACTCCCTATCCCACTATCTCACTCTTTCTCCCTCTATCAAATTCTCTCTCTCAAGAGAGGGGGAGATAGAGCAAAAGAGAGAGAGATAGAGAGATAGAGAGATGGGATGGAAGGGAGAGGGAGAGATAGCAGAAGACATGGGGAGGGGAGAGAGAAAGGGATGGAGAGAGGGATATAAAGGAAGAGTGTTAAGAACCAAATATCAATATAGCATAGAAAAACCTCAGAATAAGTACTCAACACCTTGAAAAAGAGATAAATTCAAATAATAAGCCTCTTTGATGGGGAAACCTCCTTATACCCACATAAATGTCCAAATACAAGATGATTCCAAATGACAATGTCTCCTTCATATATATAGGATACTACGGGGTACAATTACAACTAATGGAACCAAGCCGACATAAATAAAGTAACATTACTAATGTAATATGCCCCAATTAAGGGGTAATGTGAAACTATTTAGGGCTTAACATGCCCCTCCCCTTGAGACAAGTGTTTTCCACAACGCTTGAGTAACTCTGGATGCTTCTATATAAAAGGCTAATCTTTCCAAGTGGAATCTTCAACTGATAGTTTCCTCCATTTAATGAGATACTCTGAAATGGATTTATTCCTCAGCTGGCGAATTCTTGTGTCAGTGATGGCTTCAGGCTCCAATATGATTTTTCCTTCCTCGTTAAGTTCTGGAAATATAGTTTGAACTGGTATCTTGTCACCTATAACCTTCTTTAAGAATGAAACATGGAAAACTAGGTGTACTCGTGAAGATGCAAGAAACTCCAATTTGTATGCCATAGTACCAATATTTTGCAACACCTTATAAGAGTCATAGTACTTTTGTGATAATTTATTGTCCTTCTTGGATTTCTTGAGGGACATCTGTTTGTATGGTTGTAGTCTTAAAAACACCCAATCCCCTACTTCAAAACTTCTTTCACTATGATGTTGATTTGCTTTTTGTTTCATGTGATTTTGTGCCATGGTCAGGTTTTCCTTTAAGATTTGGAGAACTTGTTGTTGATGCTCGATGTGATCTTCCATTGCTTGAACTTTAGATTTTTCTTTTAGAGAATAAGTGATGGAAGGAGGGTGGTATCCATATATTGCCATAAATGATGTCATTTTTTTTTTCAGTATGAAAGGAAGTGTTATACCACCATTCTGCCAAGGGTAACCATTTGAACCATTGTGTTTGTTTATCAGAGACAAAGCAACGAAGGTATCCTTCCAATTTTTTTTTCACTCTCTCGGTTTATCCATCAGATTGAGGATGATAGGATGAGCTATGAGCTAATTGAGTACCCAAACAAGAAAATAATTCTTTCCAAAAATGTCCAGTGAAGATGGGATCTCTATCACTTACAATAATATTTGGGCTTCCATGTAGCTTTTGAACTGTCTCCATGAATGCGGTGGAAACTGTACTGGCTTTGAAGGGATGAGAGAGTGCACAAAAGTGTGCATACTTGTTCAGTCTATCAAAAATCACCATGATGACACTCTTTCTTTCAGACTTCAGTAACCCTGTGATGAAATCCATGGAAACCTCCTCCCAACGTTGGATTGGGATGACTAATGGTTTTAAAAGACCCTGGGTCTTAATTGTTTCCACCTTATTTTGTTGGCAAACCAAACATTCTTCCATAAACCTTTGAACATCAATTTTAAGGCCACCCCAAAAAAATTCCTTCTTGAACCTATGGTAGGTTTTCAAAAATCCTGAGTGCCCTCCTACCAGAGAGGTGTGCAATTTCAATAGTACCTTTTGTTTGAGTTGCGATTTCTTACATAAATATAAGCAGTCTTTGTACCATAGTGAATCATTTTTCCATGTAAATGTATCTGATGCACTGGCATCATGCTGCAACCTTTGAATGGGAGTCCACATGTTTTCGTCATTCTTCCATTCATCCCTTACTTCTATTATCCAATCAGGTTGGATGACCGAGACATCACAAATAAAGGCCTCAACATCTTCATCCTTTCTTGAGAATGCATCTGCCACAACATTTTTCTTCCCTTTTTTATAGTCGATTTCAAAATCATAACCCAATATCTTGGTCACCCATTTTTGTTGTTATTCTAAAGATAGTCTTTGTTCCAAGAAGTATTTAAGGCTATCATGATCTGTTTTTACCTTGAATTTCCTACATATTAGGTAAGGGCACCATTTCTTCAATGCATGTAGTATTGACATCATTTCCTTCTCATAAATGGGTTTGTGTAAGAACCTTCCCTTGAGTGGCAGACTTTAAAAATCCAGGGGCCTTCCTTCTTGCATTAGGACAACACAAATTCCATTTCTCAAGGCATCACATTCCATAATAAAGGTTTTTGTAAAGTCTGGAGTGGTCAAGACAGGATCTTTGCACATCACCTCTTTAAGTTGTTCAAAAGATTTAGTTGCCTCTGGAGTCCATGAAAATTCATCCTTCTTAGTTAGTGTCATTAAAGGTGTTGCTATTCTTCCATAGTGTCAAACAAACTTGTGGTAGTAACCTGTCAAACCCAAAAATCCTCTAAGATTCTTCAATGTTTTGGGAATCGGCCAGTCCATCATGGCCTTAATCTTGTTAGGTTCTACCTTGACACCTTCATGAGATACAATATGACCCAAATAATCTACCTCCTTCACCCCAAAGAAACATTTGGATGGTTTGGCATATAGTTGTTTCTCCTTTAGTAGTTGTAGAACCTTGTCAACATGTCACACATGATCCTCCCAAGACTTTCTATAGATTAGTATATCATCAAAATATACTAATACAAATTTTTGAAGGAAGGGCTTGAAAATGAAATTCATCAACCCTTGGAATGTCGAAGGTGCATTTATAAGGCCAAAAGGCATGACCAAAAATTCATAATGACCTTCATGAGTTCAGAATGTTGTTTTTGGGATATCTTCTTCCTTCATTCTAATCTGATGATACCCTGAATGAAGGCCCAAATTTGTGAAATAGATTTCTCCATGTAGTTCATCTAACAATACATCAATGATAGGAATTGGAAAATTATATTTAATAGTGATCTTGTTGAGCTCTCTACAATCTGGACACATACACCATGAGCCATATTTCTTGATTACGATTACCACTAGTGCAGAGTAAGAACTTTGGCTAGGTCTAATAATGCCAACCTCTAACATTTCGTCAACCATACACTCAATTTCACTCTTCTGGGCATAAGGGTATCTATATGGCCTGATGTTAGGAGGAAAACTCCCACGAATTAGGTGAATAGAATGATCATGATTTCGAGTGGGTGGAAGAACTTTGGGAATATATTCAAATACTTTGGAATGCTTATCAATGATCCCTTGGAGATCTAGGGAATAGATGACTTAGATGTTTGAACATCTAGTGAGAATAATTGTGCAATTACACCTTGATGACCCTTTTTCAATAATTTTTTCATGCTATTAGAGCTTATCACCTTACTGGGTTTCCCTATGATACCTCTTAACTCAATTTCTTTTCCTTCCATTGAAAATTTCATGAAACATTATTGAAAATTAAAATCCACTATTCCTAATGATTGTAACCATTGGATTCCTAGTACGACATCAACACCACCCATGGGTATAACAATCATTGGACTATTCATTACATATTCCCCCATAGTAAGATTTATCTTATTGCATTTTCCTGAGAAATTGATAGTTCCTCCATATGCAATCATTACTTGAAACTATGGAGCTGGATATAAAAATCAATTGAGAGCTTTGGCTAATTTATAGTGAATGAAATTATCAGTACTACCAGAATCAATTAGGACTATTAGATTTTTATTTTTGATATATCCTTCGATCTTGAGAGTTTGAGGAGTGCTAATTCCAGCCAATGCATTACACGATATTGTGGGAGACAACTCTTCAAAATAAATCGCTTCTACATTTTCATTTTGATATGGTTCTTGTTCTTGTCCTTGTTCTTTTCTTCTTCCTCTTCACAATCTATGTAGAATAATTTATTCTCACCACACTTATGTCCCTTACTATACTTGTTGTCACAATTAAAGCATAAACCTTTTTCTTTTCTTTCCTCAAATTGTTGAGGTGTCAACCTTGTAGGTTGAGGTGTTTTATAAGAAGGAGCATTATTCTCTCGATATATGTTAGGAGTGGTCCTTCTAGTAGCCATAGCCATATTTTTACTTTCAACATCTCTTTCCACCCTAAATGCATTCTCTAATGATTTGGGTTATCAAAGGAGAACATCATGTTGAATGTTATCCCTTAAAGTTCCTATGCATACATCAATCAAGTGATCATCTAGAATATTTTTTACCTTTATATTCAATCTTTGGAAGTTCTCAATGTGCTCTGTAACTAAACCCTTTTGCTTGAGATTTAAAGAAGGTATTGCTCCTTGTATCCTCATAGTGTGATATCATTTCTTCCGTGAAAATTGTCCAAGTGAAGAGTGATTTGCAAGAACAAAGCCATTGATACCACTCAAATTGATTGGGTTCTAAATATAAAGAATCAATTCATACCTTTTGTGTATGTGGCACATCATGTAGATCAAAGAATTGCTCCATATGAAGTATCCATGTGATTGGGTCCTTGCCATCAAACTTCCTCATCTCGATCTTAGGAATGTGGTTGGTATTCAACCCAAAGTTGGAGTTTCTTCATTATTGATTCATCTTCCTTGTGTCCTCATCATGAATTTCATGGGATACATTTTCACTTTCACGTGTCTTATCTATTAGGAAAATTTTCAATCCTTCCATGATCTCCCTTTTTAAGCCATCCATCATCCCTTATAGTTCATCTTTTGTCACTGTATTCTTTTGTAAATCATTTATGTCGCTTCACATTTCTTCACCTTCATCAAGAGTCCAAGTAGGACTGTCTGGAGTCTTATTTGGTGTATAAGTTCCCTTTTTTTGTGGCATGTTGGCAAAGTATCACTTTTAAAACTTGATTTTGAGGAGGTTCTTCTAGACAATATTTCTTCTATTGTATCTCCAAAATTTCGGCCCTTCTAGGTATGTAATTTTTTTTTTTTTAGTTCTATGATATTTCTTCTCTAAATGCTACAGGTCTGATCAAAATTGGATGTGCCAAGTGGAATTTATGGTAACTTCCCCACAACTTGCTTATTTTTGTCCTTTCCAGGAGATCCCACTTGTATAGTGTTCCCCACACAAAATAATTGATATACAATTATGAAAATTGTACCATAAATACTACATAATGTCCACTATCAAATGCAACTTGTCTCACTCAATTTGGATAATCTAGGAATAATTTATGATTGTTTTACCACGAACACATGCTTGAGACTAGTCAATAGGACTAGTCGTATACCCTATCTTCCACAGGGTGTATCTACAAATGTACAATGGCCTAGAAGCTGAATTTTTTTATCAAAGATACTTTAATAATTTCTATGAATATCTTATGGATTACAGATTCTGAAACGTTATGGAAAAAAATTATAGTGAAAATTCTGTGATGACTCAATTCAGGATGTTTCTATAACTCTATCTTACACAGGTTGTATCTCCAAAAGTATAAGGCCTTTGGAGATGAAACTTTAACCCAATGTACCTTGATTCGTCTACTAAATATCTGTCAAGGAGTTCCTTTGAAAACATCATAGAAAAAAAATTATAGTGAAAATGCCAAGGTGTATCAGATGTAGCAGTGAAACCCCAAGAAATTGAGCTCTGATACCATATGTTAAGAACCAAATATCAATATAGCATAGAAAAACCCCATAATAAGTATTCAACACCTTGAAAAAGAGATAAATTCAAATAATAAACCTCTTTGAGGGGGAAACCTCCTTATACCCACATAAATGTCCAAATACAAGATGATTCCAAATGATAATGTCTCCTTGGTATATATAGGATACTAGGAGGTACAATTACAACTAATGGACCCAAGCCGACATAAACAAAGTAACATTACTAATGTAATATGCCCCAATTAAGGGGTAATGTGCAAATATTTAGGGCTTAACAAAGAGAGAGAGAAATAGAGAGATGTAAAAAGAGAGAAGGGAAGTTAAGAGAGAGAGATAGAGGTAGAGAGAGAGACAGGAGGAAATAGAATTTAGGAGAGAAATCGAGAAAGTGTGAGGGAGAGAGGGGAAGAAAAGGAGAGAGGGAAGGATGGGGAGAGAGAAGGGGGGAGGAGAGGGGGGGAGAGAGAGAGGGAGGGGAAGGGGGGAGAGAGAGGGGGGGAAGTGAGGGAGGGAGAGAATTAGAGAGTGGGAGAGGGAGGAATGCAGAGATAATATGAAGAGAGTGAGTGGGGTATAAAGAGCTCAGGGGGGGATCAATGCGGGAGAAAGAGGGGGGGAAAGAGGGACACAAGGAGATAGGGGAAGAGAGAGATGGATATGGAGAAAGAGAGGGGGAGAGAGTGATAAAGGGATAGGGAGAGTGAGGTCGGAGAGAAAGAGAGGAAGATAGAGGGAGGGAGGGAGAGGGGGGTAGAGGAGGGGGGGAGAGAGAATTTATTTGTGTTAACAGGAACACATATACGTTATTTGAATTTCAAATTATTTTGGGTGGGAGTGACAACTCTAATATTCTTGTTTGCTGAGTTGGTTGCCTCATATTTAGGTTCAGGATGACAAACCTAGTGGTTTGGTCTGCAAATACATAAAAAAACTCCATTTTTATAACTTCCTCCCCATATATTTGTTTTTGACATTATTTTTCTATAGACTACATAATTCAGTCATTGAAGAAACTGTAGAAACAAATAGAGTTGGTTGTGTAGATTCCAAATATACAATTTGTTTTTAAATTAATAATGTTTAATTTTTTTAATCTATTCTTGTCTTAACATATATCAAAATCCTAGAACACATACCTCTCTTATTTATTCTATAACTTTTTGTCATCTTAACCATTTCTTGAATGATTTATATGCGACACTAGAGGAGACCGATCTCTACGATATAAAAGAAAAATTGTTTTGATCATGTTAAAACCCTCTTAGTCTACACAAACAAAAGACGTTATAATTTAAAGGATATGTTGACTTTGATAAAAAAAAATATAAAATTAATATTATAAATTTCCAAAAAATAAAATGCACAAGAACAACTGGTTCTATACAAGTATACAATTTTTTCGAATGAAATTCTATCATTAAGTTACTCAACACCTTCACGAACAAAAACATATACCTTACATTTTGTTGGAAAAATAAGATATCATTGTTAGAATTTTTTTTTTTTGTCATAGTTATTGACAATTTCTATGAATAAAATTTGTATATTCGTGTTGGCCCTTGACGAGGTTTTGTGGAAACACTGGTCATGTTTGACCTCTTTTGGGACTTCGACATGCTGGTCGAAGGTGGAGCGCAAGTTGAAGCTGAGACCGCATGATCTCGACCCCTTTTTAGGGCATTTTTGGGTTTTGGGTCCATGTAACGGGTGTGGGAATGTCGGCCCATGGGTTTACCCATGTTTAGGCCCTTTTGTAATGTATAAATAGATAGCTAGGTGATGTAAGGTATGTGAAACTAGACCTAGTAAGATTGGCTTAGTGCAGATCTAGGGGCTTTGTGCATACTATGTGTTAAGACTTGCAGAGCTAAGTGCAAGTGATTGTAAGAGGCTTTGTGTGGAGACTCTGTAAGAAGGCTTTGTGCTGTGATCTAGCTCGGGGAAGGAGGATATGGTGAGGCGCACGCAGATCTCCTGTCCTATGTAGAGTAGGATGTTGTGGCTCTATGAACGTAGATGATTGACATAAGACAATAAAGAAGGAGAAGAGTTGGTGGATGTAGCCCCACACTGGGGTGAACCATGTATATCCTGCTTTATGGTTGCTTTATGCATTATGGTTGTTTTTTTCTGCATATGATTTAATATTAGTATAGTAATGTATGTTTCGATTAATCTGATATAATATCTTAGTGCTTAATGATGTGAATGAATGTCGGATTTGATCTATTTCCATATGCTAAATGATTAGATGTGTTAGATCTAATTTAATAATGCATTGCTCTGTAATTAGGGTTTTATTTGCGAAGTGAATATGGGTTAATTACTAATGAATGGTAACTCCTAAGTGCTTTGTTAGAGTGGTGTAATCATAGATATGTGTCCTAGCTAGGTTGCAGACACTTGATTCCTGCAGCCACCCCTACCTCTACCTTGGGTGAGACTTCATCTACTTTGCAGGTGTTGCTGAAAGGGTCGATAGTTAGGGTTTTTTTGGTGCGCTGTTGAAGCGTTGAACCTTGGGTATGCCCCTGTATGCCAACAAATGGTTCCGTTGCCTGGGAACTGAAACTGTGATCTCTGGGAACTTAGGAAAAGAAAAAGTTACGTGCATAGATTTGTTGTTGTAGTGCATAGTATTCCACTTGAATTGTGAAGCTCTGTGCCAAGAAAGGAATCAGATCTGAAGAAAAAGAGGTAAGATCTGAAATCTTTGTTCTCTGCTAAAGGTAAGAACAGTGATTTTTTTTTATT
Organism: Picea engelmannii; assembly: GCA_009831015.1. Lineage (NCBI taxonomy): Eukaryota > Viridiplantae > Streptophyta > Pinopsida > Pinales > Pinaceae > Picea > Picea engelmannii. The sequence continues at coordinate 546,579 of ML782499.1, forward strand.
AAAAAGGTAATATCTGAAAGCTTTGTGCTCTGTTAAAGGAAAGATAAGTGAAAGTTTTTGTTTCAAAAGAATGGATCTAGGAATGACTGATAGATTTTGTCCTAGTATGAAAACTAGGGCACAACTAGAAGAAAACAGATTGGAAATGCGTAGATATGATAGAAATAGTGAAATATATGTTATTCCCATACATAGAAAGAATGTTTGGACTAACAAATGGATGCAGGATCCTATAAATATTTTTTTGCAGGTTAGTTACTATGATCCTAGTGCACAGTACATGAAAGGTTGGGGATCATTCAAAAGAAAGAGATGAGTAACTCTGTGTTACAATTGTAGAAGACCTGGACATATTTCTAAGGAATGCCCTGGTAGAAGACCTAGTTGTCTTTGCTATAAATCTATGGACCATGAAGTTTGTATTTCCCTAGAATGATTGCTAAAGTTGAAAATATGAATATGAGACAAGAAAACCTCGAAGAAGGAAAAGAAACTAAAGATATGATAGAACCCCATAGAGAATCAGATATTGTATTATTGCAGATGAAAGAAACCCTAAACGATCATAGAGGCATCAACTTATCAGACGTGTTAAAAGAAAAAGAGTGTATAGAAGCAAGAATAAGAGACTTCGACATAGACTGTATTATGGATGAGGAGACACAGGTGAATATTATGACATAAAGAACTTGGGAAACCTTGGGAAAGCCAACTATGATTCCTTCATTGGGAGGAATAGAATTATTTAGAGGAAAGCTAATAACCCTATTTGGAAGACTTACCCAGACATCTATGAGTGCTCATGGAACTTCGACAGAGGAAGAATTTGAGGTCGTTAAATTTGTTGAGAACAACACGCCATTTTCTATGTTTCTAGGAAAAACCTGGATTGAGAAAGATCAGGTTCGACGAAAAGAAGAGGAAGCCCTATAAGAGAAAAATAAAGAATTAAAATATTTCATGACTAGGAGAATAACACACTTAATAAAAGAACAAGAAAACAAGTTCAAGCTACTAAGGACCAGAGACTTGGATGTCAAAGTTGAAAGAACACAGACAGACTTGAAAAACTTGTCCATATAGGAGAGTAGAGCACCTACCCCAGACAGAGAAGAAGTATTGCCCTTGAACCCTATGAAATATCATCAACAACGTGAGGTTAATATGCCAAGAGAAGATAAGAATCAAAATGGGAAGAGGAACCCAGTAACTCAGATTACAGGAAAGAAGTCTAGAAAGATCAACAAGAAGAAAGGAAAGTTAGAAAAATTGAAAGAAGTTCCAGAGAGGACTTCGTAGAAGGACGGACTACAGAATTTGAACTTCGTTGGAATATCATAGCAACGCAGATTGGCACTTCACCACGACAGAGCAATATGACCGTTGGAGGTGTTATGACCATTAGACTGACGCTCTCGAAGGGCTAGAAAATATTTTATGGTAAAAAATATCACCATTGGACCGTTGGGACCATGCCATAACGGATGGAATTGCATTGATTAAGGATTTTTGACCCATTAAAAGAATTCGTTACGTTGTCTACTTATCCTGTTGAATGTTGCACTGAGAACACTTTTGCAAACAATGATTCTTTGAGCCCACAGAGAGATGACTATTACCGCGCTGCGTTTATTGAGACTTCGCCACCTGTTCTATTGCATTGAGTGTTTTTTCATTGACCTAAGATATCCGATATCGAGTGTGTATGTCAGGTGAGCGTAGTGTTGTGGAAAATTCAGTAGAGGAAATTCTAATCGATCTAATGGCTAAAAAGGTCATGTCCACAGGGATTTAATATTCCTCGAAGAGAGGAGTGCAAGCATCCACGTCGATTGCTCGTGGTTCTATACCATCTCGAGCTGCGAATGAGAAACGAACCAAGCATCACGACGACTTGGTGAATGCAAAGATAATCCCATCTATCCTGCCCAACTACATATCAACTCTGGCTGGTGTGCTGAGTCCTGACAATGTCCCGAGGGAGTTCGACTACACGTTGATTACTGCGTACCTCCTGAAGGGGATACGCATAGTCAAACCATAGCTGGAGAGGATTCTGACATTGAAGATCAACGACTATAATTTTGGAGACCGCAAGAACTATCGCATGCTCTCCCCTCATAAGTATTTGACCAAGACCAAGGGGAAGAAGTCAAAGATCATCCCCCAACCATGGACTATGGACATCGTGAGGTCCACTATTCTGAACGTAATGAAGATACCACATTTTGGAAGGCATTAGGAGGTTAACGCGTGCGTTAAACTCCTGCTTTCGTGCTTCCATGGTGATTATATGTGGTTGGACAGATGCATCACTGTCGATCTGGTGCTGATCCATAGGATCACCGGACTAAGCATGCAGGGACTAGACCCATAAGAATTTTACCCAGGGAAGGCTGCAGATCGCGCCCTGGCGCAGTGGATAAAATATACCTATGGAGATGTGGAGAAGGGGAAGCGAGGTTACAAGGTAGCCTCCATCCAGAATGGTGCAGTTCGCCTAGCCTTCTAGTTGATTGCTGGTAAGCTTGTAAGGAAGAACAAAACCATGTAGGTCACAGGGTTCGTTGTTGACCTCACAAGAACATGTGTGCAAGGGCTACAAATGAACTGGGCGAGCTACCTAGTTAACCAGTTATAAAAAGACTATCACGAAGCTTGGGATCATGGATATGAGTTTCATTTTAGCTGGTTGTTGATCCTCATCATGTACATTTCTTGGGAGATCCCGGAAGGAGCGACCTTCCCTGACATTGAGCCATTCGAACCACTAGCTGTGAAGTTCACCACACTCTGGTATTCAAGCGATATGGGGAAAAAATGGCATTCAAACGCGGTGTTCAACACCTACTGCCTGCAGTTGAAGAGGGCTATTGAGTCCTTCCCTCATATGACATCGAACACCCTTCACAGGTTCATGACAATAGCGAAGTTTCGCACAGATAGGCATTTTATTTATATCACTACGCGTGGAGACGAGCATAAAGAATAACTCCAATCCTACTGCAAGTTTACATAGGAGGACATGGAATAAATCACTAAGGAATGGCCCGCAGAGTTCCTTATCCCGATTGAACAGGTAGAACTGTCTAAACCTGACCTAATCGAAAGCCCGGTGGTTACTCGTGAAGAGTATGATGCACCTAGAAGTAGCAGAAGGAAGAAGAAAAAAGAGGTGCAGGAGATGAACAATGCATCAGTAGAGACTGCTTCAGAGTCACTAGGAGGAGGAGGTGATGACAAAGTAGACAAAGAAGAGAACAATGGAGAAGATGATAAGTAGAAGCAAGGTGAAGTAACACCACCTAGGGATCCCATTGATGAGGCTGAGACCTCCAAGAAAACAAAGGTTTCCCCCATGAAACCTACATCATGAAAGAAGTCTAGAGCCAGTAAACCACATATGCAGTCTGTGTTGACGATGGATGACATAGATCTCATCATCGTCACTATATCGGACAACTTTGAAGATATTTTACAGTGCAATGAAGAAAAACAAGAGACCATGTATGAAAGGATTGAAGCAGAATTAAGAGGGGTACAACAAGCCCTTCACTCCAGCCACGTAGTGTCTACTATTCCCCTGCCATCAAAAGAAACAGAGCTAGGAGATGAGCCTTCCCAACTCTGTAGAATAGTAGATGCGATCGAAACTTGCCTTCCTCGTGCCCAGGAAGAAAAAGAATGGGCCACAGAAGCCCTAAAAAAATTACAAGAGGAAGTCATATAGCAACGCCAGGTTGCACAGCAGGAAAAATATGACCTCCAAGAGAAGTTCACAAAGGATAGAGCGCAAATCCAACAGGAGAAAGAACACTTGCTCTCGGAGCAGGCAGGAGTTAAAGAAGCAGTCACCAGAGCAATTTTCTCTGTGACAGGCTTAGAATAGATAGAGGAAGACCCAGTGGAGATTCAAGTAGCGAAGCTTGCTGAAGCCATTCAGCAGCTCCAACAGAGAGTAGTCGAACTAGAGTTACAGGCAGTGCCAAGCACTCCACAGGAAGTGCACGATCAGAGAGAAGCAACTGCCTAGAGCGCAATTGAGAGAATCAAAGCATTAGTCGTGGAATGTAAACAAATGAGCATTCGAAGTGAACAGATGTACAAGCGACTTACAGAGGACCCTGAACTAAGGACATTGGAGTCACAGCTCCAGGAGGCAAAGAAACAAGAAACAATGGTGCAAGTGCAGTTGAATCCCTTGTCAGCAGTCGATAGAATGAAAATATCCCAGGAACATTTAACTTCTCAACAACAAGTCCATGCTATCCAGAGTAGAGTCATGGAAGTGAACCAGAAGCTCTAGCCAATGCATGATGCAACTTGCATACTGTTTGAGGAGATTGAAGGACAAGGTGCAGAATTGGAACAAGTGGCCACCACATTCGAGCAACGTTTGGCAGGACTGGTGAACAAGACAGTTATTCAGGAGTTTGCTGAGCAAGAGGCCCTGGTGAAGAAACAGGTCGAAGCAGCTCGAGCCAAGCTCAAGGTTTTTGAGGCAGAGTTACCCAGATCATAGTGATTCAGAACAATTCACAGGTGAGTGTTGGGGGCCTGTTGGCCCTTGACTAGGTTTTGTGGAAACGTTGGTCATGTTTGACCTCTTTTGGGACTTCGACATGCTGGTCAAAGGGGGAGTGCAATTTGAAGCAGAGACTGGGGGATATCGACCCATTTTTAGGTCATTTTTCGGTTTTGGGTCCATGTAAGGGGTATGGAAATGTCGGCCCATGGGTTTACCCATGTTTAGGCCCTTTTGTAATGTATAAATAGATAGTTAGGCGATGTAAGTTGTGTGCAACTAGATCTAGTAAGATTGTGATCCATATTTTATGAGAAGAACCAAATGAATACAGATTATTAAAAAATTCTTCACACAAAATAACAGAGATACAGTAAAAATGGTTTTCTATTCAATAATGAAATAAGATGAAACTGTAAAATGTAGCGGAAACAAGCTTGCTGGAATGGTGGCGACTTATCTCTGAGAAGAGATGTGACGGCTGTGCTCATTCGAAAGAAGATGATTAAAATGAGGCTCTTAAGGAATTTACAATAAACAAGAATGAAAAAAACCCTACACATCCAAAAACATAACCTTAGGATATGAAGTGCCAAAAGTCATGTGGGCCCCGTTTGGGTAAGTTAGTACATTAACTTCCCGGGGTCGTAACTTTTGCATACGATCTCCGTTTTAGGCGTATGATATCCCGTTGGAAAGGTATCGTCGAGGAGATTCATTTTTGGGCCTCAATAATGTTGTAGGATATCATTGAGAAGCTCGATCCCAAAAAAACTTCATTTAGGCCCTCAAAATGGCCCCGGAAGTGAAAACTACTAAAAATAGTAAATTACCAAAATTGCCAGAAAATTGTTTTGAGCCAGTTGGAAAAGGTGGGTGGCCACTGATATCCATTTGGATCAATCCTCTGTCCTTAGGAATCAATGGTATCCATTGTGTTGAGTTCCCCCATCAGATGAGGAAATTTCTGTTGAATTTGGCCCTGGGTGAGCCACTTGCCTTGGTGCAGGACCTGCCCTGCTTTGACGACTCGATAAAGCTATATCCTTTGCTATCGAGTTACCTTGATCTGTGTGTCCAAAATATGATCATTGGATGCCTATTGGATGCAGTCAGGGTTGATCTCTGTTGGTGTCAGTTGTTCTTCTACGTCTGAGGTGTCCAATAATGGTGGGAAATAAGGGCGAAGGAGATCCACGTTGAACACTGGGTGCAGGCCAAGGAAAGGAGGAATGTTGAGCTCAAAAGGATTATCCCCCATGGCCTTTGTGATATTGTACGACCCATAACGGAGTGGGCAAAACTTCCGATGGGGTCTTGTAAGGCATTCTTTCTGCAAGTGAAACCAAACTTTGTCTCCCACCTGAAACTTATGTGGCACCCGATGTTGATCATGGCACTGTTTGTACTTGTCATTGGACTTCTGTAGGATATCCTAAACCTGTTGGCGGATGTGATGGATTCGCCTAATGAACTGGGTGGATTTGTCAGCTTCAATTGGAACATGAGATGAGTTGATCGATTTGACCGCAAGGGGAAGTGAAACATCTATGGGACCCAATGGTTGGAATCCCAACCCCACCTGAAAGGGGCTGTGGCCGGTTGAGATATGAAGGGATCGATTGTAGCTATGTTGGACATAGGGAAGGCTCTCATCCCATGTGCAAGGGTGCTTTGAATTATACATGCGAAGGATATGCACAACCATTTGATTTACGACCTCGATTTGGCCATCTGTATAGGTGTGGAAGGCCGTGGATTTGGTTAGCTTCATGTCCAGCAGTGACCAGAGGCTCAACCAAAATGTGATGAGAAATCAACTATCCGTATCTGAGACAATGGTTTGTGGGAGTCCAAAATGTACCCAGACCCATTCAAAGAAGATCTTGGCAGTGGCCTCTGCTGTGATTCTCTTCTTGTAGGCAACCAGAATCGCCATCTTAGAAAAGCGGTCAAAAACCACAAAAACACAGTAATTTCCCCGCTTGGTGGATGGGAGGCCCAACATGTAGTCAATTGAGATGGATTCCCATGGCCTGTCAGGAGTAGGAAGAGGGGTGTATAGGCCCTGTTTTTTAGTGGTTGGTTTGGAAATAACACAGGAAGTGCAGGACCTAATATACTTGTTGACCTCTTGTCAGAGTTTCGGCTAGTAGAAATGTTTCTGCAGCATCGCCACTGTCTTTTCGATGCTGAAGTTTCCTGCCACCCGACTGTAGTGGGATTCCCATATCAGTTTTGCTCACTCACTTGATGGAACATAGATATCACCTAGACGACACAACAACCCATCCTGAAGATAGAAATTATCGACAACTATGTTTGCACCCAACATTTGGTAGGTGGTGGCGAAGTTCGGGTCTGTCTCATAGAGTTGGGGCCATCCAGAGGTCTCATGGCCGCAAGATTCTAGCACTGTGGTGAGTGCCACAAATGGTGGTCTGCTGAGGCAATCAACGACGCGATTGGTGCTTCTTGGTTTTTACTTGATGTTGAGGTGGAATTGTTGCAAGTATGTGGACCACTTTTGATGGTGGTGATTCTGCAATTTTCCTTGTGTTTGCATAAACTACAGTGGTTTATGATCAGTGTGGATGACTGTCTCCTTCCCAAGAATGTAATGACTCCACTGGTGGCAGGCTTGCATAATGGAGTACATTTCTTTGTCGTAAGTAGGGTACTTACGGAAAACATCGGATAGTGTCTCACTATGATAGACCACAGGGTGGTTGTGCTGAGTGAGAACGACGCCAACAACATAGTCTGAAGCATCTGTCTCAATCTCAAAGGGATATTGCAGGTCTGATAGTGAAAGTACTGGGGATGAGCACAAGCATTGCTTGAAATCATCGAACACTTGTTGTTGGGACTGGCCCCACACAAATTTTTCCTTACCACCACCACTGGTGATTTGGCTGAGGGCCCATGCAATATGGGAGAATCCCAACACAAACCTGTGGTAGAAATTGACAAGGCCCAAGAAGCTCTGAAGATCAGTGAGTGTGGTTGGGGATGGCCAGTCACGGATGACTTGGATCTTGGATGGATCCACATGTAGACCATGATGATCAATGGTGTAGCCCAGGTAATGGACTCTGTCCATGCTGAAGGAGCATTTTTCCAAGTTGGCGTATAGCTTGTGTTGTAGCAAGGTGTGTAGAACCTGTTGAATATGCTGCAAGTGTTTGGCCCAAGTCTTGCTATAAATGAGAATGTCATCCAGATACACCACTACAAAAATTTTGGTGAATGGTCACAGGATATCGTCCATCATCCTCATGAAAGTGGCCAGAGAATTTGTCAAACCAAAGGGCATGACCAACCATTCAAAAAGGCCTTCCTTTGACTTGAAGGCAGTCTTCCATACATCTGTCTATTCTATCGAGACCTGGTGGTAGCCAGACTTCAGATCAATCTTACTTAAGTATTTATCCCCCGTGAGTTGATCAAGGAGGTCATCGATTCGAGGAATCAGGTACCGGTTTTTTACTGTGATTTTATTTAGATCCCGATAATCAATGCAGAGTCGCTAGGTTCCATCTTTCTTTTGTACCAGCACGATTGGGCTCCCGCAAGGTGATGAGCTAGGACAGATGTGCCCCTTGTGGAGAAGTTCTTGGATTTGTCACTTGATCTCCTCATTCTCTAAAAGAGAGAGACGATAGATTGTTCCATTCGGCAGTGGTGCACCGGGGGTCAGATCAATGGGGTGCTTGACCTGGCAGTGCAGAGGTACCCCAGTAGGTGAGGAGAAGATATCCAAGTATTCTTCCACGACCTTATATACTTGCTTCTGCTATGTGGAGAGGTCAGCCGTAGAGACCCTGGATGTGGCTATGATCTTTCTCTTATTCTGAGAATGAATCACGAAGAAGACAAACTTTGTCGTTTGAGAGATGACCTTCCTATATTGCTTAGCAGAGATTAAGGAAATAACACTAGGTGGGATTGCCTCAGGTATCTTGTACAATTTCCTGTTCAAAGTAATAATAACACTACGAGGCCTAGATTCATATACAACATGACGTTTCCATAAATAAGGTTGGCCCAAAAGAACATCACAAACTTCGAGAGGAGAAATATTACACAATACGTTATCTTTGAAGGGCTTGATGCTGTATGACAGTCAACACTGTTGGCTAACGTGGAGATCGATTCCTTGGTGGAGCCATCTAATGGTGTAGGGTTGTGGGTGAGGCATTGTGGGCAGGGCCAACTGCTTGACGACCTCTGCAGAGATGAGGTTCTTCTGGATACCACTATCAACGATGAAGTGCAGCGGGGTGCCTTTTACCCACATTTGCAAATGGAAGAGGCACTCTCCTTCTTTTGGCTCTTCTGGTTCACCATGCTAGAGCTTGGTGGTAGCAACGGTGGCACTGGGTTCGACATCAAAGATCTGTCTTCCCCTTTCTATTTTTGGCTCAGAGTCAGACCTCGCATCTGATTCAGAGGCTTTCACTTCAGCCACCAGCGACTGCTTTGAATGACAATCAACAGTGTTATGCGAAGGGCTCTTGTGGAAGTCACACCACTTCCCGATATCTTTCTATGTCTTTCCAATGTCCTTCTTTGCTTGCGGCTTGGACTGTTTGTCCTGATATTGTCCATATTTTCTCTGTCCTTTTTTCTGTGGGTTGGGGCCACCCTTTCCTATATTTTTTTGTGAGGGGTTCCCAGGCCCAAATTGCCGCGTCTTTTGTTTGAGCTTCTGCTTGATTTTGACAGCATATCGGTAGGTTGCACCCAAGGATGAGATATATAGAAATTCCATTTCAGTCTGGATGTATCTATGCAGAGCACCGTGATACTTGAGCACTAGATGTCTCTCTGAATCTTTGATACCCAGCTTGGTGCACAAGGTATGGAAGATATTTTTGAAATCTGGCACTGCTTGGTCTCTTTCTTGCCACAGTGTGGTCCATTTGGTATATAAGTCATCATAACTTCCAACAGGGTAGTATTGTTCCTTAATAGCATCCCTGAAGGAATCCTAGGTGGATGTGACTATAAATAATGAGGGTTCCTCTATTTCCTTTTTCTCATAGAACGTTTCCCACCAATCTTTGACATGGGGGACGGCTTTGAGGAGCGCAAAAGTAATCTTTTCTCTATTCGAGAAGTTATGGAAAGAAAAATACCCTTCTAGCAGATTCAACCACTTGTCTACAACATCTGCATCTATCTGACCTTCAAATATAGGAATATCAAAGTTTATTTGTACCTTGAAGGGGGTGGTGCCTCTGCTCGAAGAAGATGCATCGTCTGTTGGTAGCTGCCAAAGGATTTGCGCGAAACTATCCATCATCTCGTTCCTCTGTTGTGTGAGGGCTTCCTCAATCAATAGTTTGAAAGGATCTCCTATCTCATCATCTTTCTTTTCTCCTTCCATGAGAGGTCGCTTGGGCGTGCAAGAGATTTTGTCCTCAAGAGAAACAAGCTCAAGACCCAACTCTTTGTACTCTAACCTCGTTGGGGACATGCATTAAGACGACAGGGAGCAGACCTCTCTGATACCACTGATCAGGATTTTATGAGCAGAAAAAAATGAATACAGATTATTAACATATTCTTAACACAAAATAACAGAGATATAGTAAAACTAGTTTTCTATTCAATAATGAAATAAGCTGAAACTGTAAAATGCAGTGGAAACAAGCTTGGTGGAATGGTGGTGGCTTATCTTTGAGAAGAGATGTGACGACTGTGCTCATTCGCAAGAAGATGATTAAAATGAGGCTCTTAATGCCTTTTACAATAAACAGGAATTCTAAAAACCCTATACATCCAAAAACCTAACCCTAGGAGATGAAGCACCAAAAGTCATGTGGGCCCCGTTTGGGTAAGTTAGTACATTAACTTCCCGGGGTCATAACTTTTGTATACGATCTATGTTTTAGGCGTATGATAGCCCGTTGGAAAGGTATCGTCAAGGAGATTCATTTTGGGGCCTCAATCATGCCATAGGCTATCATTGAGAAGCTCGATCCCAAAAAACCTTCATTGAGGCCCTCAAAATGGCCCCGGAAGTGAAAACTGCTAAAAATAGTAAATTTCCAAAATTGCCAAAAAATTGTTTTGAGCCAGTTGGAAAAGGTGGGTGGCCACTGATATCCATCTAGATCAGATTGGCTTAGTGTGGATCTAGGGGCTTTGTGCATACTATGTGTTAAGACTTGTAGAGCTAAGTTCAAGTGATTATAAGAGGCTTTGTGTGCAGACTGTGTAATAAGGCTTTGTGCTATGACCTAGCTCAGGGAAGGAGGATCTGGCGAGGTGCGCACTGTTATAGAAAGATTTCCCTCAACATTTCTATATTGTACAGAAGGAATTTTTCCATTTCCCTATGCAGACTTGTCATCCTTTTTTGATGAATTCAGAGCTAAAATAAATAGTTTTCCACATATACGCGCCCTATCTACTATACAACATGCGTATACGCAAGCTTGTCCACTACAACCTGCATACATCGGGATTTGTGCCAAAAAATACAAAAATGAAGTCAAGTTTCCATGTCACGACAGGAGATCTCTGATCCTTGGCCTTCCATATACTAGAAACATTCTGACTCGGCCCTTCAGTTTCATTTTGAAGGCTATAAGAACACAATTCTGAGCTATGGAAAAAAGAGGAAAGCATTCAACTTTGAGAGCAAAGTTACTCTAGAGAAATTACTTCATATTGAGTCTCCATCCCTTTGTCCCTCAATTCTGAACACAGTGTTCATCCCCCAAGCTCTTTCCCTATTGTTGAGAGAACCTCATTGTCTCTTTTCTATGAGCTTGCCTTTAGTGGAGAATTGAATTGGTGGAGGCCCAGTTGGAAGCAGCTTGGTTTCCTTGTTTCGAACTATGCTGACACAGAAGTCTGTAATGTTTTCACTTCTGCTGATCATTTATTAATAGAAATACTCCTTTCTCATCCAATTGGTATCGTAAAAATATATGATTATTATCCATGGGAATATTTGTAATGTTTATTAATGGATTATGCTATTTAATGTGCTATCCCCTTTATATTATCACTATATACTTGCTCTGCTTGTTTGATGAGAAATTTTTGTAGGTACAAAGCTTTGGGTCAAAGTACTCAATGGTGGAACATCATCAAATGTTGGAACGAGGTAGGCTTCTTTCTTATCTCCCTCAGACATTGGTTTATATAGCATATGTTGGAATTGAGTAGATTTCTGCAGTCATAGTTGTCTGTTGTGGTTTACCGTGCCCATAGAGATTTTTTCCCTCGTAACAGTGCATATCTCCTATCCTATGTGGAGTAGGATATTGTGGATCTATGTATGTATATGATTGACACAGGACAATAAAGAAGGAGGAGAGTTGGTGGACGTAGCCCCACACTGGGGTGAACCATGTATATCTTGTGTTATGGTTTCTTTGTGCATTATGGTTGTTTTGTACTTCATATGATTCAAGCTTAGTATAGTAATGTATGTTTAGATGAATCTGATATGATAGATTAGTTCTTAGTGATGTGAATGAATGCCATATATGATCTATTTCCATATGATAAGTGATTAGATGTGTTAGATCTAATTGAATATTGTGTTGCTCTGTAATTAGGGTTTTATCTGCGAAGTGAATGCAAGTTAATTACTAATGAATGGTAACTTCTAAGTGCTTTGTTAGAGTGGTGTAATCACAGATCTGTGTCCCAGCTAGGTTGTAGACACTTGATTCCTGCAAGCACCCCTGCCTCTACCTTGGGTGGGACTTCATCTGCTTCGTAGGTGTTTCCAAAAGGGTCAATAGTTAGGGTTTTGTTGGTGTGTTGTTGAAGCATTGAACCCCGGGTCTGCCCCTGTATGCCAACAATTCAAAAAGATAATTCAATTTTCTATGTTTCATATTCTTACACCATATTCAAATTAATTGTAAAAGTACCTTGAATAATCCCTCTGATTTAACAAATTTTTGTTTTTCCAAGTTTTCATTGCCACTAACACGTCATGAGAGACCATCATTAGCTTGTATTCACCCAATTTGGTGATGTCTACATGATCAAGGTATTGGATGAAAGTTACAGGTTAGACTTAATATATAATTCACTGGTGAGGAGCATATTCAATGTATAGGGGAGCATGTGTTTGACTATACCCATGAAAGAAGTTGATTAAGACCTGACAAAGATTGAGACAAGTGATCATTAAGGGGGAGTGTTCAAATTATTAACTCCTACTTGTATTATCTAGATTAATGTGTGATACCTAATCATACAAGATGGTTGTTATTGTTATGATTGGATTGTTCATGTTGTGAGGTGGATTTTGTCTATACGTGAACAAATTTTTTCTAAGTCTTATGAAGTTGTTAGATCTAGTTGGATAAAATAGTTTTTCTCCAACTAGTTAGCTCCTATTTTGGTTTGTGGTTGAGATATTTTTTGAACACTTTTTTAATATGCTAAGATAGTGTGTCTATCTTAAGGATTTTTTTTTTTTTTAATATAAATGGGTATATTTGTATTGAAAAAATGTGCTTCGGCCTCACCAGCATGTAGTACATAGAAATTTTTTCCAAAGTCTATTACCAAGGATTTTCATCCCAAATTAAAAAATGACTAGCCTATTTTACCAGATATCCAAGAAAACTACATTCCCTAAGTCCTTACATGAGTACATTCACACAAATTGTTGGCATAATAATTGAAAAATACGATACATGATTATGTTGGTTTTTGAGCTCGACTACTTGTCACAATTGGCTGGGATGCCAGTGGATTTGTTTTCGTCTTCCCTACTAGTGTCCAATTTGTTAGGGTCTTTGTTGTTCCTACCATTCCCATATTGTATTGATTTGATGATTCTCCTTTATCTTGTTTAAGTACCTCAACTTATTCATCCTGGTCTACCCAACATGTTGTTGGATGAGGGATTCATTGATTACGTAATCCCAACCTTGAATCAAGAGACAAATTCTTCTTTTTACAGATTATGAGTTGATTCTTGTTGCGTTTCTTGACATTTTGGTTATGGTTGTATCAAATAATATTCTTGCGAGGGCTTCCCATTGTCCTATGAATGATTTATTTTCTTATGTTCTTCATTAGAATCGACCCACCAAGTTGATTTCCATTGATGCTTCCTATTCTTATTAGTTCCTTTGGGGAATTGAGTTACAATATGTACTATTTCATAACAAGATCTACATCTAAAAAAAAATGTTTCATAATCTAGATTTTGAGACCAAGAATAATGTTTACTTGTTAGAATAATTTCAATTGGAAACCCTTTATTGAAGTCCATTTCCACATAGATTCAGGCGTATGTAGATATTTCATGCCTCTTAGTTTCACAAATTACAAAATGGAACTTTCCTAAAGATGAACCGATGGCCTCAAGAGAGGGTAAGACCTAAAAATGCAAGGGAAGATTTTGGAGCCTCTCCCAAACTGGGGCTGAGGATATAATATCATTTGTAGGATTGAAATATGGACTACAGGATTTCATGCACAAATATGAGTTTCCCCAAAACCATGAACCTGAGTTGAAAATCAAATCCCTATTGTTAGAAAAAAAAGATCACGGAGTAATAAAATAAAACAAATGCAGAAATAGAACACACAAGATACACGATACAATAGAGACAAAGATATATGTGGTTCACCCAGTGTGGGCTATGTCCACCAGATAAATTTCCAGGTCCTTCCTTTTTATTATCCAACAAAACGAAGGGATATAACCTACAACACACTCGTTGTAACTTCCTCTTCTTTCTCTCATAGTCTCCTATCTCATAATACAATATTCACTCACATAAACAATCGTAATAGGATTCCCTCATGAAAAAAGGCTTTCCTTCTAGGGAAAAAACCCTAACATAACTTCTATCGTTATATTTGTGACCTTATAATGAACAATCCATATTGACTACAAAATTAAAATATTTTAGAAGGCAATTTTTTCCTGAAATTTCGCTCAGGGGGCACTGCCCTCGAATCCCCCACTAAGGGGGGGGGGGGAGATCCATTGATTGTCTTCGCCCCCCTAGACCCCCTTGATGAAAATAGTGGGGGGAAATCCCCCCCACCCCCCCGCCAGGAAATGGGATCCAAACACAGTTGAAACAAACCTTTGAATGAGGAAGATAATCAGGCTCCATAACCAACAATATCCCACTTGGATATTGATCACAAAAACTCCAATGTTTTTGTACATGTTGAACTATGATCCACCTTGGACCTAGAAAATTTCTCATCTTCACTTTCATTCTTGAAGGCAAACTGAAACTGAGCAGAAACTCAATTTATCCCTGGTTACTACCTTTGTTAACATGTCTGCAGGATTCTAGCTAGTATGCATCTTTTCCAACTTCAAATGTCCATATTCCAAGACAGATCGTATGAAATGGTACCTGAGATCTATATTCTTAGTATTATAATGGAAGGATTATTTCTTTTCAAAATGAATGACACTCTCGTTGTCACAGTACAACCTGTTATTCTCCTAATTCTTTCCCAATTCCTCCATAAACCTATGCAACCAAATAATTTCTTTACTAGAATCTATAGAAACAACATACTCTGCTTCCATTGTTGAAAGTGAAACAACCTTTCCAGTTCTAAAATCTAACTTATGACTGTTCCACCTATAGTAAAAACATACCCTGTGGTGCTCTTCCTGCTATTTTGATCACCTATCATATTTGAATCAACATATCCCTGCAGAGCAGTGTCTGAACCTGCAAAAAATAATGCATGAGTATAAGTACCTCTCAAATACCTAAAAATCCACTTTACTACCTCCCAACGTTGTTTACTTGGATTGTTCATATACCTGTTCACAACTCCCACTGCATTTGCAATATATGGTTGTATGCACACCATAGCATACATCATGCTACCAACTGTTGATGAATAAGGGATCTTGGACATGTATTCTATTTTCTCCTATGTCTTGGGACACATTTCCTTGGTTAATTTTAAATGGTTTTCCAAAGGTGTACTAACTAGTTTTGCATTCTACATTATAAACCTCTCCAACACCTCCTCTATGTACTCACCCTGAGACAATGTCAATTTGTGATTTTTCCTATCTCTTGTTATTCTCATACCAAATATTTTATTTGCAACACCAAAATACTTCATCACAAATGAATTAGCTAATTTATTTTTGAGCACATTTATATCATGCATGTTAGACCCTGCAACAAGAATGTCATCTACATATAATAGAAAGATAATATAGCTTCCATTTTCTAGCCTTTTAAAATAAACAAAATGATCAAAATGACATCTATTATAACCTTGTTCTTTCATAAACCAGTCAAACTTCAAATACCATTGCCTTGGAGATTTCTTTAGGCCATAGAAGCTCTTATTAAACCTACAAACCAAATTATCCTTCCCTTTGACCTCATACCCATGTGGTTGTTGCATACAAATCTCTTCCTCCAAATCCCCATGGATAAAAGTTGTTTTTACATCTAACAATTCAAACTGCAAATCTTCTACTGCCACAAGACTTAAAATAGTCCTCATTGAAGTCATTTTAACAAAAAGAGAAAATATTTCATCAAAATATACAACTTTCTTTTGTGCAAACCCGTTTACAAAAATTCTAGCCTTGTAACATTTTTTTCCTTCGTTTTATTCCTTCAACCTATAAACCCATTTATTTTGCAATGCTCCTTTTCTTGCAGGCAACTAAACCAAGTCCCAATTATATTAATTTACCAAGGAATCCATTTCCTCTTTCATTTCTTACTCTCACTTGTTTTTAATGTCTACATGCATTGCCTATTCATAACTTTTTGGTTCACCAGAATCAATCAACAATAAATAATACAATGAAGGAGAGTATCGTTCAATGGGTATACTTAACCTGGTAAATATTCTAACAATACTTGTAGGAGTTTGAGGTGTCTTCTGCTCATGTTTTTGTATATATTTTTTTTCTGGTACCTTTGGAGTTTCCTTTTCAATGATCTCATCAAGCACTGTGTGTTGTGGTTTTTCTTTTTCCTGTTTCCTTCCCTGCAACTAATCTTTGTACATGACCTTATCATTGAATATGACATATCTACTCCTAATGATTTTGTGATTTTCATAATCCCATAAATGATAACCAAAATCATTAACACCATATCCAATAAAGGTACACTTCTTGGATTTTGCTTCAAGCTTTATTCTATTTTCATTATCAATATGGACAAATGTTTCATAACCAAAAATCTTCAAAAATGAATAGTTTACCTTTTTACCTGTCCATACCTTCTCTAGAATGCCACCATCAAAGGATCTTGAAGGCCCTTTGTTTATTAAGTGAATATTGTTGGATTACTGAGAGGGGGGTGAATCATTAATAGAGATTTTTAATCCTTTTTAACCACAATATATAAGTGTTTTTTATATTTATGATCAATTTACCATTATAATTCAACAAGTGCAGAATAAATAAACCATGAACAATGAGCAATAATACACATGCACAATACAATAGTATTTTTACATGGAAAACCAATGCAGGACAAAACCATGAAATTATTTTTCTTATATTTCTTTAAGAATTACATTCATTGGAAGAACCAACTTCCTTTGTTCTCTAGCTACAACTTGAAGGAGGCTCCAACCCTTTATATTTCCAAGCTACAACCTGAGGGAATTTCCAACTCCCCAATTCTCCAGATACAACCAAAAGGAGGATACAACCCCCTATGTTCTCTAGCTACAACTAGAAGCTGGCTCCAACCACCTATCCTTGACACATCCAATCGACCTAAAATATAAGTTTCAAATAAATGATGAAACCACTGCCACACTTTCACTGTGAGATATACCACAGTAAACATGTACCAATTTTTTCCAACAAACTATAACCAACCTGCAATTAAACTATACCAGAAATCATCATGTACCAACAAATACCAACATGTACGCAACCTGTATATGTTTCAACTCGTGTATGTATGTGACCTGTCTATACTGCAGCCTGCGTATGTATGCAACATGTCTATACTGCAGCCTACGTGCACCTTCAGAAAGCTAGGGTTTTTAGTTTACTGAAACTCATAAACTTTACTGTCTCTGTCACATCAACCTATAACTTGTCATTTTTTCCAATATGTAGTTGTGCCCTATGGATACATCATCATACATATCCCTTAACCAAGTGCATCTATGTCTCTCTATTCATGTGTCATAAATGTGTATACAAACATGATCAAGTGTAATAACCCTCACATGGACTAAACATCAAATCCTCACTAATATGCATCCTCAAACTACACCAAACAACTTCACCAACACATCACAACCAAAATCCCTCAACCATGTACCAAGAAATACAAGAAATGCCTCAACACTCAAGCCAACAAGATGTAGCAATAACAAATACTAAACATACCAGTACTATATTTCTGTAGATCTAGCTCATAAAATAAGTGCCATACAACCAAAAACCTCTCTAGGTAAAATCCTCAAACTCCCACAACCATATCTCATGTAGAAAACAATATCCAACTACAAATAAGAATATGACATACCTTTTGAACTTGTAGATAGATCTGTTTTACCTTATCACTGTAGACGTTCCTGGGATCTTTCTTTAAGACTCTGAAGACCTGACACTCTAAACAACTCAATATTTCATGGCTTTTACCAACTATACATGACCTCCTTCACTGCCATCCCATGTATGTACGCGACCTCTTCCACTGCAGCACAACCTCTTCCACCGCAACACACATACACCTAAAAAACCAGGGTTTTTTTTTAGTATTTCTGCAACTCCAAAACTTGTGTCGTCAACCCTTATTGCTACCACAAACTTTTGTAACTTCATATGTATCAATTATTACCTACAATAAACCTTACAAAATAATAGGTATTCAATGTGCTCAATAGGTGCTAATAAGAGACCATTTCTCTCTTATTTATACTCTCCATGTAGCTTCCTCAAGGAGTTACCTTCTAACTAACTTAACCCAACTTCCTTCTTTTAGGGATAACCCACTTCTAACCACTTGTCCACTTATAACCACTTTATCCACAAATAGTAAACTCACCACTTCTAGTTGCAACTAATTTATTTTTAATTATTTTCTTTTTGCAACAACTTAAATCATGATTAACTCCTAGTTACAACCACTTTGACTAGTAAACTTATTATAGGAGCTTCTAGAAAAAAATGACTTCTTTGACCTTTTGACCTTCTAGGGGCTTCTAGATAACTCATGAGTGTTCTCCAACTTCACAAGGCCATAACTCTCTAACCGTGAGGAGTTATGTGACATTCCACATATCATTGGAAATGTCATGACATGTAGTATACACCTAGAATAGTATTACCTGCAAATACATTCATCATCATAACTTTATACCTCAAACAATATTGAGTCCCTTAACCATATTGTTGGGGCTATCAGAATTTTCTACCGAACTTTCTTCAAGGGTTGACATCAATGACAACCAACCCAATTAATAAAAAATATCCACCTTTGGAATTGATGGAAACACTCTGATGCAAAATGGAAGTCATATTGCTCATGTTCCCTCTGTGACCATCGCTCCCCTTGGAAACATGCCTCTATGATCTCTCTCCAAGAATCTAACTCTCTATCCATGCATTTGATAAATCTCTCCCCCTTTGAAATCAATGGAAAATGTGACTTCCTTTTGAGGTTGTTCCCCTAATGGAACTCTCATCAAACTAAACCATCACTAGGGCTGCTCCCCCTGACAGAGCTCTCCTCAAACTAAACTTTCCTCTTTGTGGTGCTTCCTCATGTAAATCTAAGACATATAAGAATATCATTCAAAATTCATTGTGGGGAAGAAACTATGCCAATTTTATGACAAAGATACTCAAAGGATTCCATTGGAAGCGGTTTGTAAAGATGTGTGCAATATATTCTTTGGTCCCAACATACTCAACTTGAATGTTCTTATCTGCAACCTGTTCCCGTAGAAAATGATACTTTATTGGGATGTGCTTCATCTTGGAGTGCATCATTGGATTCTTTGAGATATTGATGATGCTTGTATTATCACAATATATTGGAATGGGATCATCATACTCAACTTGTATATCTTTCAAAGTTTGTTTCATCCATAGAACCTATGTACAACATGTTTTTGTTGCAATATACTCTGATTCGGTTGTAGATAATGATATTAGTGATTTTTTCTTACTTAGCCAAGATACCAAACACTCACCCAAATAGAACATTGCTCCACTTGTACTTATTCGGTCATCAATGCAACCTGCCCAACCTGTATTTGTGTAGGAAATAAGTGATAGATCATTTCCTTTTGGATACCATAATCCATGTACACTTGAGATATATGAATATCCTATTTACTGCTAGAACATGTGATTCCTTTGGTGATTCTTGAAATCGTGCCACCTGTCCAAATTCCTACATTACATATGGTCTGGATGTTGTCACATAAAGTAAGATGTCAAACATTGACTTATACTGCCTCTGATATGTAGACTTTGAATCATCACATTTACTTAACTTACAACTGGTCTTTATAGGAGTATTGACTGGTTTGCAATCTTCCATTCTGAACCTCTTTAGCATTTCTCTGATATACTTGGTTTGAGAAATAAAAATC
>ML782499.1:572070-590081 GCA_009831015.1 Picea engelmannii
ACTTGTCTCATCTGTTAGAATATAGAAGATGGTGTGTTCGTTTTACCATTGACGATACCTTCATCACCCAACCAGGTATAAGGGGAAGATGAAGAAGACTAGTTAGAAGCAGCAGAGAAAGAACAACAAGATCTTCAAGTACCATAAAAATCGCTTGGTTTCTTTGACATATCTGAAGACCCAAAAAGAAGGATAATTATCCAAGTAATGACATTTCAAATTCTTTCTGCATATCCTTTGCAATTTTCTGGCTCATCTTGTCATTGTCACTTCCAAAGATAATATCATCAACATAAACTTCAATTAAAAAAAATGTTGTCTTGATTTACCTTGGTGTAGAGGTTGTTGTCTGCATTTCCTTTCCTGAAACCTTGCTATTGTAAATATTTGTCCAGTCTAGAATACCATGCTCTAGGGGCTTGTTTGAGACCATACAAGGCCTTCTTCAACATGCAAACATAATTTTCATTATTTGACAAATGAAATCTTTCTGGTTTCTCAATGTATATTTCTTATTCTAGTTCCCCATTCATAAACGTTGATTTCACATCCATTTGATACACTTTAATATTCTTGGAGCATGCATAAGATATGATCAATATGAATTTTTCCATTCTAGAAACTCGGGAAAACGACTCTTCAAAGTCGATACCTTCAACCTAAGCATATCCTTTACATACCAATATAGCTTTGTTCCTGGTAACATGTACATATTCATTCAGTTTGTTTTTGAAGACCCACTTCATGTCAATCACATTCTTGTACCTTGTCCTTGGAACCAATTCCCAAGTGTCATTCTTCTCTATCTGATCCAACTCTTCATCCATGGATTTTATATAAAATTCATCCTCAATGGCTTCTTCAAAGCTACTTGGCTCAATCGAGGATAAGAGTGCTAGATGCAATTGTTCTGGTGAATGAATTCTTCTTCTAGTTTCAACTCCTGCATCTTTGTTCCCGATAATTTGATATGACGGATGATTATTTTGTATTCGTTTGTTATGTGTCTTTGGAGGTACTTGAAGATCTTGTTGTTCTTTCTCTTCTGCTTCTAACTAGTCTTCTTCATCTTCCCCTTATACTACTTCTTCATCCTTTACTTCTTCTTCATGAACCTGTTCCATTGAATCCTTTACTTCTTCCTTTATTTTCCTTCCACTTGTCTCATCTGTTAGAATATAGAAGATGGTGTGTTCATTTTACCATTGACGATACCTTCATCACCCAACCATAGGCCAAAGCCTCCCTCTGAGCACCTTAACCTTGACTGAGAATTCCTCCAGAAGAAAACCCTAGGCTAGATAGCCAAACAAAGAGTAGCGCACTTCTCTCCAAGGATAGTGCAACACAAAAGACTGATTAAATAGTCCCAAACCTTAGCCAAGAGATATTCAAGCCAATACTAAAAACTTGTTGCTGCTGCAACTGCACTAACAACTCTCCTCCAAACCTGCGCACAAGACTGCAACTGCAGTGCGCACCAAACTACAGAACTGCAATTTTGAGATGCTATCAAATGAGAACTGGCGCCCTGTATGTATAGTGGTTCTGCCAGTTTTGTTGGGGCCGAATTCTCCTTCTGGATATGTGTTTGCTCAGTATATTATTATTATTTCTAGCTGACTTCTTCTCTTGGAGGCTAATATCCTAATATAAATTGTCTTCTTGATCCGACAAGGCTTCTAGGGTTATTAGCCAACTCATTAGGGTTTCTCTTGCTTCCCAGAGTCTTCTATTCTCGTCAGGTTCACACGTGGAGGTAAATACCTCCCGCAGCTACCATAATATTAACTCTCCCTCCTAGCTAGAGAGGTATTTACAGGTAATGGACTTGAGCACAAAAACATACCATTTACCCGGTAGCATCAATATAGTCATCTAGATTGTTTCATGACTAGATCATGAGCATCACCATCACCATCATATGCATCAACTCTCGAAACCATACTTCATATGAGTAATTAGATATGATGTTGGATAAGTCACTCTCACCATAGAGTGATACAAGAGGAGTACAAGTTCTGAACTTTTTTTTGTCTGGAAAATATCTGTTCATCATCCATCTGAATGATCATTATCTCCAATAAACTGCTGATAGTCTTCAAGGCAATTAGAACAAGGATAGAGCACAACTGTGTCTATTCATAGTAGTACATAACTACAATCTAGTGGTTCAATACCACATCAAGTAACACACAAGTACTTGATCAACAACGTATGGTTTGTGGACAGTGAAACATGTTAGTAAAACAGGACTGCGAAGCAATAAAATAAAATAAATTCGGAAACAAAACACAAAAGATACACAATATAAGAGAGACACAGATTTACGTGGTTCACCCAGTGTGGGTTACATCCACTAGAGAAATTGCCAGGTCCTTCCTTTATTATTATCCAACAAATGAAGGGATACAACCTACAACAAAACCCACTATAACTTCCTCTTCTTTCTCTCACAGTCTCCTCTCTCAGAATACAATATTCGCCATCAGCCATAGCCGTAATAAATTTCCCTCATAAAAGAGGGTTGCCTTCTAGGGAAAAAAACCCTAACATAATCTCTACCGTTAGATCTGCGACCTTATAATGAATGGTCTAGATTTACAATGAAATTACAATATACATTTACAAGGCAATTTTTCCTTCGGGGGCTTCGCCACTGAACCCCCACTAGGGGACCGCTTTCCCCCAAAGCCCCCAACTAGGGGATAGCCCCCCCGAACCCCATAGAGGGGGTACCCCCCCTTTGCACTCCCCCGCGTGGAAGAGTGTACATACTTCTAGGGTGTAAATACTTCATGGGGTATAAACATGGCTGAAAGCAAGGACCTCTGAATCAGGAAGATAATCAGGATCCACAACCAATAAAACATATTCACCACAGTAGTCCTCATATGCTGTCATACAGTCTTCATAAAAAACATCTAAGAGCATCCTGCATAGAAATAATGTTATGATATAAACTGATTTGTCTGGGCCAATCTTTCATTCACATCTGTGAGCTATGAAATAATATCTGCCTCACGAACAATGGAACATATCCACCATAATAGTATATCTCTACTGTCTGGAGACAGTTAGTCTCCATAACAATCATCTGATGCCATCCTGCATAGAAAAATATTGTTAATGATAAAATGAATCCTCTGGGCCAATCTTTCACTCACGTTTTTGAGATCTAAAAGAATATCTTCCCTCATCAGTAATGGGATATCTTCCCTATTCTTCATAAACAAGGAAGAAGGATTATTTTTGATTTCTAAGCCTAGACCATTTCTCACCCTGGGCCATTCTTCCTACACTAATTAAAATGCACCCTGGACAGAATGTATAAACCCTAAGAAATGTTTGGACCATTCCTCACCCTCGACCATTCCTCCTACACTAACTAAAACGCACCCTAGAGAGAATGTATAAACACTAAGGAATGACTTTCCCTGATTGTTGAGCCTGGACTATTCCTCACCCTAGGCCATTCCTCCGACACTAAAGAAAGTGTAACCTGGAGAGAATGAGTCTGCCCTAAGGAATAACTGTCTGGACCATTCCCCACCCTAGGTCATTCCTCCAACACTAAACAAAGTGTAACCTAGAGAGAATGAGTCTGCCCTAAGGAATGTTTGTCTTGCATCAACCTCCAAAACAGACCATTCTTCGAAACTGCTCACAACTGTGAACTTCGAAAGAATGACTACCCGGTGAGGCGGACCATTCTACTTGACCACTACTTAGAGTGGCTGCCAAGAAGAATGATTGTCCTTGACCACTCCCCATGTTAACCACAATGGGAAGTCACTGTCTATGATACATCAACAATCAGTTTGCCTCCCATGTTAACTACAATGGGAGGTCACTATCCGTCAGAAATATCAATGCACTTTCCGAACAGGAAAGAATCTGTCCAATCTGGACTATTTTTCAATTGCAAAGATAAATGCTCCCTCCTAACTAGAGAGTTAATTAAATCACAAAAATAAATGTTTTTTATCAATTTTTTTTTTTTTTCGTACCTTCTCTTAGCTTGGAGAATCTTCTCGATCCCCGTCTTCTCTCGGAAATATACAAACTTGATTTTGGATAGAGGTTTTTTCAGGATATCTGATGTTTTCTCATCAGTGGGAATATACTCAAGCTTTACCTCTCCTTTCTGGACTTCATCATGGATAATGTAATGATTGATTTCAAATGTGCTTTAGTCTAGAATACTATGAAGGCTTCATGTAGATATGAACAATAGAGTATATCATAGTTGGAGAATTGGAACATATCCATGTGGCACTTCTTCTGTCATCATGAGATTAATCTTTTGAGTATTCATCTTGATGTTATAGGAAATATTCACCACGCTTCTGCTATGCACTGGAGGTTATCCACCAAGTTATCTTCTTCTATCTGCATACATGAGTCTTCTTCTAGTATGCCTCAAAGTCTTGAGATTGCTCTTCATACGCTCTTTATTCAATTTCTCTAGAGAACATTCTTTGCATTTATCTGATGTATAATTCCAACTCATGGATGTTGCAGATGATATAATGTAGTGATATGTCTGGTGTATTGGAACGAGTAATCATCATAGTCTTCTCCCTCCATCTGGGAGAACCTCTGGTTCTAGATCTTGCAATGCTTTCATTCATAATTTTTCCATACACTGTTCTTCATCCCGACTTCCAGTTCTTCTACTTGATTGCTTTTAGTGAGTTCATATCAGGGTGGTAATCTTGTGATTCTTTGATACAATGATTGGTTGTTCTAGTTTCTGTTTCTTTCTTGGAATCTTCATGTTTTTATTTTACTTTTGGGTCCATGGAGTTTCTTATAGATTCCATGCCCTAGAGATTCCACTTATTCCTTTCTTCTACGGTTGAGCTGAACACGTTCTGTCTTTCATGGCTGTTACCATGGATATATACATTTCATCATCTTCAATGGATCATAGGATTAGCTCCCTCCTAATCCTTGCTTCATGTAAGAGTGAATATAATCGACTCCCTCCATCTGATAGAGTCGATACTTCCATCTGCATTCTTATTGTATTCTGTAATATATAATTGTCTCTTCTGTCTGACAGAGTCCACACTTCCATATTAGTTGTCGTCATAAGTATTTCTCCAATTCCTCTCGATGTCTGACTTATAAGTCTCTTCATGATTGACTCGACTTATCTTGCAGTAGCTTCCACATGATTTGTATTTCATCCCTTCATGTGTATTATCTAATTCATTCTTATCTTGTTGTTCTTCCATAGGTATAGTTCTTCTTGGAACACATTATTTTCCAAGAGATAGATATACAAGATATGTACAAATACGATGCAAGCAAGATATGTACAAGAAATAAGAAGAGTGTTGTTACCTTTTAGTAGAAGAAGTCTCTTCCATCCTTCTTAGTCTTCTTTGTAGGTTCCTTTTCTTCGACAATCGATGCTTCGTGTTTCTCCTTCCTGTTCTTTAGCTCGGGACACTGATTCCTGTAGTGATTGTACTTTTGACAGTTGAAGCACTGTATTTTTGAAATATCTTTTCTCTTTTTTGGCTTCCTTCTTGAATCAAACTTTCTTTTGTCCCTGAAGTTCTTGAATCTTGTTGTGAAGGCTTGATCATCGTACTTATTTTGAGGTTTCTCTTTTACATTGATCCTTGATTCTTCTTGAGCACAACAAGTCTAAAGTTCTTCAAATGTCGGGTACTCCTTCCTTGTGTTCATGCTTGCGGAAAATGCATCCCATGTCTTGGGAAGACCATTGAGTACTATGTTCACCAATTCATTTTCTGAAGCGATCTCTTCAATAGCTTGTAGTTGATCTCTTAACTAGGATATCCTTACAAAGTATGATGTTATGATGTCGTCATCATTCATCTTCATGTCACGGAGCTCATTCTTCAGACTCATAACTTGTCCAATGTTTCTGACTGAGAAGATATTTGTTAGGGAATCGTACATCTTCTTCGATGAGTCAAGATGGGAGATGTAGGGTATCAAGTGGTATTTCATGGAATCCACTATGATACTCATGGCATTGATGTCAACATATTTGAACTTCTCCATAGCTGCAACGTTCTACGGTTCCTTCTCTTTAAACTCTGGCTTCATGATCTTTCCTTTCACAATATCCAGCACTTTATTCTTAGCAAGGATGAGGTCAATCCTTGTCTTCCATGCTCTGAAGTTAGAGGCTCCATCTATATTGTTCTCAGACTTCATAGAGTTTTTCATGGCTTGCTTGACTTGGTCAAACCCTAGATTTGACCAGAAATCCAAACTTCACGTCTTGGCCTTCTGAGAGTACCAGGAGATGCACTGGGATAGGGCGCAATGATCTATCTGGAGATTAGGTCAATATTGTCACTTAAGGTGACTCAAAAAGAGGTTTATGGTTTCTGCAACTTCTTCTGCTAGTAACCCTAGCTGCAGTGCTTTTGGAAACTGCTCCTGCTAGTAACCCTAGTGGCAGTTCCTCAACGAGCTCAATATCTAGCGGCTATGATTCCTTCCAGCGTTTTAGGTTGACTGAAGGGGTGTGTGTCCATAACCTGTTAGAATATAGAATATGGTGTGCTCATTTTACCATTGATGATACCTTCGTCACCCAACCATAGGCCGAAGCCTCCCTCCGAGCACCTTAACCTTGACTGAGAATTCCTTCGGAAGAAAACCCTAGGCTAGATAGCCAAACAAAGGGTAGCACACTTCTCTCCAAGGATAACGCAACACAAAAGACTGATCAGATAATCCCAAACCCTAGCCAAGAGATATTCAAGACAATACTGAAAACTTGTTGCTGCTGCAGCTGCACCAGCAACTCTCCTACAAACCTGCGCATGAGACTGCAACTGCAATGCACACCAAAATGCAGAACTACAATTCTGAGATGCTATCAAATGAGAACTGGCGCCCTATATTTATAGTGGTTTTGCTAGTTTTGCTGGGGCCGACTTCTCTTTCTGGATATGTGTCTGTTCAGTATATTATTATTATTTCTGGCCGACTTCTTCTCTTGGAGGCTAATAGCCTAATATAAATTATCTTCTTGAGCCGACAAGGATTCTAGGGTTATTATCCAACTCATTAAGGTTTCTCTTGCTTCCCGAAGTCTTCTATTCTCATCAGGTTCACACGTGGAGGTAAATACCTCCCGCAGCTACCATAATATTAACATCATCAACCGTCACATTGATGATTTCCACAACTTTTTTGAGACTTAGATTGAAATATTTGTATGATTTCCTTGTGCTCGAATCCCCAACAAGTATTCTTTTTTCCATACGAGAATTAAACTTTCCCATTCTTCCATATTCTCTTTTGCTGTAGCATTTGCTTCCAAAAACTATGAAGTGATTTTTATTCATTTTTCTTCCGTTCCGCAGTTCATAGGGAGTCTTATCATTGTTGTTTCTGAGAATTACTCTATTTTGAATATAAACTTTTGTATGTACTGCACATGCCCAAAATATTTTTGTCAACTTGGAATCCATTAACATAGTTTGATCCATTTCTTGTACTGTCATGTTCTTCCTTTCAACAACTACATTATGTTGTGGTGTCCTAGAAACAAAGAATTTCCTTTTGATCCCATGCTTGAAAGTTGATGCAGAAATACATAAATTCCTTTGAAGTAAACTCTCCTCCATTATCATATCTCAAACATTTCATTTTTCAATTCATTTCAATTTCAACCATTTCCTTGTATATATTGAAGTTATCGAATGATTCTGACTTCTTCCTGAGAAAAGAAACTGCAATCACCCTTGTATAATCATCAACCAATAATATAAAGTATTTCTCACCTTTTAAACCCTTCGTTCTAGTTGGTCCAACTAGATCAGTATGCACAATTTACAGTGTTCTTGTTGTGGAGTATTCCTTTGATTTGAACATGGTCTTTGTTTGCTTTCCTTGTTGACAATGCTTGCATAAGGTGTTGGTTGGCTTTGTGATCTCAGACATTTATCTGACTGCTTCCTTTTTACTGATTTTGACAAGGTTATCAAAGTTTATGTGACCCGTTCTTCTATTACATAGCCAAACTTCATCGTCCTTTCATAGACAACATTTTTCATTTGCAATTTCACTTAATACATATATGTTGCTTGAAGTTCTTACAGATGTTGCAAGCAATCTTCATGAACCTATTTTTCTTATCTCGCACTTCTATGAATCAAACACAAGTTTTTGACCTTGGTCACACATTTGACTTACACTTATAATATTATGTTTCATATCTTTGTTGACGGGATAAATTGACAGGCCGTCAACTTGGAAGAACAGGTCTGGTCTGGGGTTGTCCAAGTAACCCAAGCCGTTTGGTGTAACATGTTATGACGGGTTTAATGGCTCCATTAGACAATCTAAGATCCTAGGGTAAAGAAAAGGAATAACTAACTAATGTTAAATAATAATATATACACAAACTCTAATATAATTATATGTATAAATGTATTTGAGCAGAAAATGGAAACATAAAAATATCGCTTATGAATAGAATTTACAAGTTGCAAGTTTTACTAGAAACTTACGAAATCAATGTAAAAATGATTTTTTTACAGAAGCAGATAAAGAAATCACATTTGAATATTTTTTATTTTCTAATTATAAATCTAACAAAACTTGAATTAACTAAGTTATGAAACATAGATGTACAGATAGTCAAAGCTGATCTAAACTTTCTGGTTTCACTAATACATAAAATGATAGAAATTAGAAGCAAAGAAACTAACCTGATATTAGTTCGTTAAATGTGTTCATGCCTCTGTATGAATCAATACCATCCAACTGCCACACCTACGAGATAAATCTTCAATAGACTTATACTGTAACTTTTCTGAATAAATTGAAAGAATGTATTGACAACCAAGATCTAGAAACAGAATAGGGAACACATATTAATTCCATGATATTATGATCACAAATTATTACTGTCAGAGAAATCTATATGCAATACATTCATTTCATTGTTCAACTAAACATCAAAGAAAAATCTCGATATTCAAGTTGAAAAGATGATCACAGTCTCAATATTTGGAACAACAAATCATGAACGATATTTATAGCATGAATATCTCGAAACATAACATATCAATGAGTCTAAAGCTACATGACATATTAATATATCAAGATTAAATAAAACAAAACATTAATGAAACACCATTCACAAAGGACTAAAGCCAAAATGATGTACGTAGTTTCATTAAGTCTTGAAAGCCATTCGTCCATATTTGGTTCCAGGGCAAGATACCTTTCATTTACAAAATATAGAATATTTAAAGGGTCTTTTTGAAATCTAATCTTCCTATCTCTTAGGATAGGATCAGATCCATGAGATCACAATATTAGAAAAATGGAGGGCCTACAACCACTCATAATCAAATTGTATCTTCTAAATTAATAAAAGTATTTTTTTTTTTTTTATCAAAATAAACAGAAAAGAGATACTTAATCATCTAAATCGAACATGTTCCACCTCATAAAATTAGCATCAAGATATATCATGCCCTGAAAATGAAATAGGAACAATGTTAGATGTTATGAGAGAAAACTATCCTCATATTTTTGAAATTTTGTATGTACATGTGTATAAGATGCACTGAGGATAGTGCATAAATAAGGGGGAGGGCATTGTAATTTCCCTCATTCAGAACCCTTTGTAATTTTACATATACATTGGTGAGTCGATTGGTACCAAGTGCAAATGTAATGTACATTTAGGCTGGTGAGTCGTTGGTACTAAGTTTTGATGTTACGCGCATCAGAGTAGTGTGTAGAGAATTGTTCTGAAGACATGGTGCACACATTTTGTGTATTGCACACACACTCACGATGTTCTATGCATTTGGGTAGTTTTGCGGTAATGACTGGAAGTGCACAGAGCTAAGTGGCTTAAATCTACTTCTAAAGGTGACAAGTGTCAAGTGGAAGGCATGCAATATATATTGTTGGCCTTAGTGTATTGTTGGGATAAATATATGCACTATTAATTCCCACATTTAATTATCAACCGAGGCTCATAAGATTCGAGGTGCAAGTGCAAGAAACACGAGATCATAGCCTAGTTTAGCCTAATCTAAAGTCGACAAAACAGTCTTCAAATCAATACTGCAGAAAATTAACACTAAGGATTCATCATTGGGAAGTAGGAATAACTAAGTGCTATAAAGGGTTAGATCACAGTCTTTCATGCACTTAGGGTGATGTTCGTGTGATTAATCGTGAGTATATTACTTAAGTTTTCTATTCTTCAATGATTATTTCCTATAGAGGATCTAGACTTAAATGCGATAAAATAAACAATCAAATGGAAATGAAATTCACGATAGAAACTGACACCATAGGAATAATTCCAATGTGGGAAGACCATGTCTCGTGAGTTAGACCTTTAATTTGTCCATTGGTGATTGAAGCTATGTGATATTAAAGTGCAAGGAATCCAAAGTACATAAAATAAAAACTAAGTACATGAAGTAAAGTGTAGGAAAACTATGGGAAATCCAAATTAAAGCAAACTAGTGAAAGGAAATAAAAAAAATAGAAAATAAAACTTATTTCAAACTATGTGAATGAAATGAAATGTGAATATAAGAACTAAACCTAAAACACACAAAGAAAACCACTCAAACTATAGCAAGAGGCAAGATGAATTTAAAAGAAATCAATCAAACTGGAATCAAACATTATATGCAATCTAAAATCAAGATATTTCCACAATCAAGTGCATCCATCACAATGAGCAAGCATGGAAAGAAATAAAAAGGAATGGGAAAGAATGACAATGCAGAAATACAAAGTGGAAATAGGTGGAATGCTTATGAAATGGAAAGAAATGTCAACTTTGTAAAAGAAGCTAAAAACAAAATGCTTATAAAAAATGTTTAGTCATATATGAAATCAAAAGAGGAAAAGAAGGATAGGTACTCTTCGTAGATTGAGAGATTCAATGTAAAGCACAAGAATCAAAGAGTAATTGAGAAGAATCAAAGTTCCTTGTGTGAACAATAAGTGAAGTTGTGTAATTTAATGTGCATTCATCAATCAAGGAATGAGTAGATAAAAATAAATGTCATGAAGTGTAATTGCATTGTGATTGGGCATTGATTCCATGCATAGAGAATGAGGCAAAGAGAGGGGCCAATATGCTCTTGCAATGACTAATTATATTGCATGATTAAATTTGCAATCAATGGGCAAATCGTGTTGAAGGAAAAATAACAAATATGGAAGAGAAACGTTAAGTAGATACAACGAATAAGACAACTTTGTTTTTGTGTTTTGTTTTATAAGTGAATGCAAACAAGAATATGTTAACATACTCTGTTTTATAATGTTTTGGACAGTGAGAAACTAATGGGTGATTTGAATGGTAGACTTGATGGGAAAATTGGATGGCAAATCAATGATGAAGGAGATAAATGCAATGAGAGTTTGTCCATAGTTTATTGAGCATAAAAACAGAGCATAGGAAAAATACACAAGAATACAAGCACAAAAATGTGATAGGAGAGAATGCTAAACAAATTCAAAGCTCAATGTGATAATGTATTCAATTGGGAGGTTTACAATATGAGTTCTAATTAGCATAACAATTACAAAACTAAAATTAGGATTCAAACCAAACAATCTAAACTGTAAATGAAATTCTAACCTTTAAACAAATTGAACAGTAAAAGAAAAATACATAAATGACATGCTAACTAGTTAAGATACAAAGGGAAGCATTCTTACCAAGTTGAGGGGCCCTACCCAACATGTAATTTGCTGCCAAAAATCAGTCAATCCCCTTGATTTCACAAAACACCAATTCTTTATTCCATCAAACTCAGAAAATTACAAGTCTTACAATCTTGGCATTGTCATGATGACACCTTAACATCCATTACAAAAGAATTCCCATAATGATATTTGGATTTCTCATAGCCATATGAGGCTTATTTATACATGAAAAATCATTGAGAAGTGTATGGGACCGAATCCCAATGCTCAGATTTCAAATTTTACATTTTTTGGAATGTAATCACAAAAAATCTAGGTTTTTCATCAATTTGGGCAGATTCGGGTTGAAGACCCACCCATAACTCTTAAAAAGTTTTGAATTTTGAAAAATTGCTCACATGTTACTCAATTTTCCATATTCTAGACAAAACCCATATCGTATAAATTCTATATATGATTCCATTTGCACGAAAATCGAGGTGCAAGTTTGCAGTTTGAGATTTTTGCTAATTTTTGCATAATCATTCCCCCTGAGATGGAGGTCCACACCTGTCATATGGATGAATTATTCCACAAGTGTCCGCATTTAAATGTTTCCCTGGAAAAAACCCATGTCCCCGATTTTCCTCTAGAATCTTTCCAAAATTTCAAATTGTTTCTAGTATCGGACTGTTGTTGATGTTGGTATCAGACGAGCACAACATTGGTACCGGACGAGAACATAATTGGTACCGGATGATCTGAGTAATGGATGAAATGGAGTGTGGGTATCGTATGCCATGGAGTATGGGTACCAGTTGACTGTGAAGGTACCGGTTGATTATAGAACCTTCTGGTACCGGATGACTTGGAGTACCAGATGAACGCAGTATTGGTATCGTACGAGCTGAGTACTGGATGACATGGAGTGTGGCTACCAGATGACATGGAGTATGGGTACCATATGACTATTCAGGTACCAGTTGAATATAGAACCTTCTGGTACTGAATGACTTGGAGTACCTGATGAGCACAGTATTTGTACCGGACGAGCTGGTACTGGATGACATGGAGTACTGGATGAGCGCAATATTGGTACTGGACGAGATGGTACTAGATGACTGTGTAGGTACTAGTTGAATGTAGAACCTTCTGGTACCAAATGACTTGGAGTATCATATGACCTGTAGTGTGGGTACCGGAACATAAACAATACAGGTACCAGAACATGGACAATGCATATACAGGAACCTGAACAATACATAACATGTTGCTTGGACATAGGAACATAGGATTAAACAATCATCGAAAAAATTACTGTATAATCATCCTTTTAATCACTAAAAATATGGAAAATTATGTATTAACCACATAGGATGAATAACAAGAGATAATGGAGGTTTATGGTGTAATTAACAATATATTATTGACGAAATGTGGGGATAAGGTGTAATGATGAGTGTATTTGTATGGTGGAAAATATGACAAAACTGGAGCCCAACATGTATTGTGGGCCTATTATCCATTATTGGAGATTGACATTATTATCCAATTGTTAAGAGGAGGAATTCATGTTGCAGGCTCTCGTGAGAAAAAAGGGGGTCGAACTGTATGGAAAATATGATAATTACCTTATCTTCAAAGAGAATCTTGTAAGGAGTTCTGGTGTTGTAATCTGAGTTTACCATCGAGGGAATGGGTTGACAGACTGTGAGTAGTCTCTCTGGGTGAGAGATTGGTTGTTGTGAAGTGGTTTTTAGACTCGAGAACATACTCTCCAGGTGAGATTATTGTTGATAATTGTTCCCTGGTGTGCTAAGCATTGGTCGTAGGGCTCAAAGAATTTCTTTCTAGCCTGTTGCTTGTAACCATGGGAAGGGAATTGGGGCAGCCGAAGGAATATTGAGAAGAGAAGGGGCACACTTACTTGGGTGTGAAAGGTGCATGAGGAATGAGGAACTATGGGATAGTTGCAACAGCGGGCACTTCGGACTGATAAATTATGCTGAGAGTCAAACCTTAATGTGTCACTATAAGTATTTTTCCCTGGTGGATTTGAGCCCCAGCTTGGGGGTGACCTTTTTCTAAAATATTATGAGAAACAATATCTATGGTTGGGAGCAACATCTGAGTCAAGGTTGCAGTTGGGGAATTTCATAAAATATAATTGTTCTTAATGTACTTGTCTTGTTTATTGTGTACTTTTTTATCTATGCTTGACATGGGTTAATTATTGTATGTTGTTGCATATACTTATTTGTTGTTATTATGTTCAATGTTGCTTACACATGTAAGTATGATGCTTATAGCTTGTATTTGTAGTTTTTCATGGATATAACCAATGTGGTTAGTCTTGCTTGTTAAGTTAACCTTGTGATTTTGGTTATGAGTCATCAAGAAGAGGATTGACTGGTCAAGAGCACAAGATTATAGCATGTGTGCCTCAAGAGGATGGAATTTGTGTGTGTGTTTAAGGATATAGACCCTGCGCACAAAGAAATCAATATTGGTGCCTGATGCCTAGATGTATGTGCACATAATTATTCTGTGTGATCGATATGATGGTGAACACAATTAGTGATTTATTTGTGCTGCTTAAGGTTGCATTGAAAAGAGAATGTTGTTTCTGTTGTTATAATTTGTGTGGCATGATTCAAGCTTGGGCTGAGCATTTTACTTCAATTGATACTGCATGGACTTATGTTAGAGTAGCATCTGTGCAATGAAACTTCAGAGTAACATTTCTCAGCAGTATGTTGGGGATGTCATAGTTGGTTGACTTAGAGCTACAAAAGTTGAGGTTGTGTGACGTGGCCTAGCCTGGGGTGGATGGGTACATTACAATTTTTCTCTTCGTTCTAGTGTCTAGATGAACCGATGAAGACTTTTCATTCTTACATCTCTTAAATTTAAACCTTGCAACTATTTGTGTATCTATATAGCTATGAATAGCTCCAAAATCAATCAAAATAACTATGGGTTGATTATCAATCTTACCTTCTACCCCAATCATGTGGGATTGGTAGTCTTCTTATATGTTGTAAATAATTGGTATCCTCCCTCCCACATCAYGAACTCTATTAGCTTCCTAAATGTTGTGTATAGTCCTCACCCTATCTACCTTTGGAAGACAATCCTTGTACATGCGGTCTCCTTCACACCCCCAATACTTTATGAGCTACTGACTTGACCATTTCTCCAAGAAGTATGTCATTTTGTGTTCACCTTTTGTTGGCTTCCCTTGCTAATATGATTCAGAGATGTTCCTAGTTGACTTGTCTTCTAGGGTTATGTCCAATGCTTTAGTGTTTCTTCTTGCTTCCCAGAATATTCTATTCTTGTCAGGGTTACACGTGGAGGTTAATACCTCCTGCAGCTACCATAATATCAAYGCTCCTTCCTAGCTAGGGAGGTATTGAAAGCAATGGTATTGATCACAAACATACCATTCAATCGATAGCATCATTATATCCATACATGCTATCTCATCATTATATCACAACCACCCTCATCATTATCAATATCATCTGATAACATCAACTACATCATCTCTCGAAGCCATACTCCATCTGAGTAATCAGGTATGATACCGAGTAAGTCACTCACTCGACAAAGTGATACAATAACCATTCTTCTAATCTGGACATATGTCCTAGAAGAACAACTATTCCAACAGATATTGGAAGCCACACCATGGGCTATAAAGACTATTCTTCTAATCTAGACATATGTCCTAGAAGAATAAATGTCTTGGACAATTTTCCGCCTGGAGAATGTCTGTCCACTAGCACACTGACTATCCATCTAGCTGATAATCATTTTCAACACTACTGATAGTCTACATGGCAATCAGAACAATGTCATTCAATAGAAAACAATTGTGTCTATCCATAGTAGTACACAACTACTATCCAATGGTACAAAACCACACCAAGTAGCACACAACTACTTAATTAGTGACACATAGTCACAACTAGTGGAACACATCCACCACAGTAGCATACATCTATTGTCCAGAGACATACAGTCTCCATAGAAATCATATCATCTGATATAAACCTACATAGAAACAATATCATGATATAAATTGATTCATTTGGGCCATTCTTCCACTCACACTTGTGAGATATGGAAGAGCATCTTCCCTCAGAAAGTAAAACATCATCCATGGGCTATCTGGACTATTCTTCGCAAGCATAGAAGAATAATTGTCCCTAATTTTCGAGCTTGGACCAATCACTTAACTGGGCCATTCCTCTAGCACTAGTCATAGTGCAACCTAGAGAGAATGAGTTTTCCCTAGGGAATGTTTGTCCCCGATTGTTGAACCTGGACCATTCACCTAAATAGGCCATTCCTCTGTCACTAATCATATTGCAACCTAGATAGAATGAGCTTGTCCTAGGGAATAACTGTTCGGACCATTTCCTAATGGAAATGATTGTCTTTCACCAACCTCCAAAACTACTCACAACTGTGAACTTCGAAAGAATGACTTCCTGGTGAGGAGAAACATTCTACTTGACCACTACTCAGAGTGACTACCAAGAAGAATGGTTTTCCTATACCATTCCCCCATACTAGCCATAAGGGGAATCATTGTCTATGGTACATCAACAATCTATCAAACCATTTTCATTACGAAAATGAATGTCTGATCTGGACCATTTTTCAAATTGGAAAATGCATGTCCATCAGAAATCTCAAACCACTTTCCGAACTGGAAAGGAATTTCTCATCCTGGACCATTTTTCAAACTGAAAAATGACTTTCCATAAATCGATAACACATCAGTTCTCCCTCCCAACCTAGGAGTAATCTCTTCATTTTTCAATAAGGAAGTCATCTCCACGAGCCCCAACTTGCAAAATTTTCATCTTGGACAGAGGTTTTACCAAAATATCTGTTATCTTCTCATCTGTGGAGATATATTGGAGAACCACTTCTCTTTTATGGACTTCATCATGGAGAATGTAATTCTTGATCTCAATGTACTTTGGTTTGTTATGGAACACTGGTTTTTTCTAAAGGCTTCATGTAGCTCTGATCATTACAATATATATCATGGTCGAATTCAACACTTTTGTTTCTTGATATCTCATGACATCGTGGCAAGGCTCAAACTGAAACATATCTAAGTAGAACTTCTTTTGTCATCATGAGATTTTTCCATGGATTAACAATCCATCATTCCAAACTTCTGAGTAACTATTCTGATACACTATCTTTGTCATATAAATTTTCACCATGCTTTTGTTGTATATGAGATACTCTGCATCAAGTTGTTTGAATTCATACAAGGTCTTCTTATATCTGCATACATGGGTCTCTTTCTGGTATACCTCAAAACCTTGAGATTTATTTACATAAGATTCTTCCTCAAATTCTCTATTGGGAGAACAATATTTTACAACCAACTGATGTAAACTTCAATCCATGGATACTTCAAGAGATATAATAGCTCATATGGAGGTATATATGGTTTACGGGAACAAGTTTTTATCACAGTCTTCTCCTCCTTTTGGAAGAACCTCTAGTTCTAAATCTCACAATGCTTCCATTCATAACCTTTTTCACAATTTATTACATATATTGTTTTTCATCATAACTTCCATTTCTTCTACTTGATTGCTTCTAGTGGGTTCAAACCAAGATGGTAGTCTTGTGATTCTGGGTATAATAATTGGTTGTTCTAGCTTTTCTTTCTTTATTGGAATCTTCATGTTCTTCCTCATGTTTCACTTTATCTCTTAGGTCCATGGAGTCTTCTATAGATTCCATTCCCTGAAGATTCCAACTTCTTCCTTTCATCATACGATCATGGATGTGGATGGACAACCAAGAATACTTTGAGGCTTCTTTTCGAAGAAGACTTCTTCTGAAAACGTTATTCTTATCATGGTTTCTACTTTCAATGGGAACAAGGAAAGATACTTCATAATCCTTAATGGATCATATCATTTAGGATTAGCTCCCTCCTAATCCTTGCTTCATACATGAATGCATGCTCTTCTTTTGGAATTTTGTAATCAACTCCCTCCATCTAAGAGATTCCACGCTTATGTCTGCATCCGTATTGCCTTTTGCAAAGTGTCACAAGTCTTTTTCTAATTTCCTCTTGATTATTTACTTCCTTCTATTTTGACTTATTCTGGGTCTCTTTAGGTTTGATTCTGATTTCGGCTTATCTTGTTAAGAACCAAATATCAATATAGCATAGAAAAACCTAAGAAAAAGTACTCAACGCCTTGAAAAAGAGATAATTTCAGATAATAAGCCTCTTCGAGGGGGCAACCTCCTTTTACCCCACTTAAATGTTCAAGTACAAGATG
>ML782500.1:26216-51899 GCA_009831015.1 Picea engelmannii
AGCTACCGCCCGTTGCCCAACGCTGCGCGTAACCAGGGGGGGCATACCTGCCCCCCCCTGGGACCCCCTAGGAAAGCACCTGGCTCACACAACACAAAGAGCACTACTAGAGGGATCGTTAGACAGAGTTGTCATATCTGACGCGCCCACACACACACATGCAAAGAATATAACACATACCCAACATAATATAAATAAAATTTCCATCCCAAGTCTTTGGATGCTTCTAATTGTAGCCCCTCAAAATATGAACTAAGGTCTTATTGACTACTTATGTATTCCCATTTGTTTGTGGATAGAAATTTGTATATCTCTTCAACTCGGTGTCCATATTCTCCTAAAGTGCAATCCAAAAAGAACTGATAAATCCAGTATGCCTATCTAAGATTATGCTCCTTGGTATCCCAGATTTAACCTATACCTTTTCAAAGAACAAGTTTCTTTGTTCTTGTCCTTTGATGGTCTTTTTACAAGGCATAAGAATGCACATTGTGTTGGCATGTCAACTACCACAAATAGATAGTCATGTCCCTTCCTATTTGTTGGAAAACCACCCACAAAATCCATGGAGATGTTATTTGAAGTTTCAATGGTCATAGGTAAGGGATGGTATAAACCATGCTTTCTATTACTAGGCTTGCTCATACAAAAAAGTATGCATCCTCTAACAAACTGAGCTACATCTTCTCTCATTTTGGGCCAATACACATACCTCTATAAGTTGTAAATTGTCTTCCCAACACTAAAATGTCCTGCAATCTTGGAGGTGTGAGCCTTTCTAATAAGATACAATATTTCACCTTTAGGAACATAAAGCTTGTCTAGCTTGTAGAGAAACACATTCTAGAGATGATAGTCAACCTTACCATCACCCTATTCTACATGAATTTGGCCCTATAACTATTGAAACACCTCTTTAAAGTCCTCATTTTTCATGTATTCCTCTTTGTATGCATCATGGGTAAAAGGATCCATGTGCATAATAGTTCCCAAATATGTAATCTTCGATGTGGGTGGCCTTGAAAGAATGTCTTCCAAATTATTAGTGTTTGCCTTCTTATATTTAATGACTAGATGAAACCGTTAAAAATACACCATACACTTGTAGTGTTTGTCTTGTTGAAGTTTACTCTGGGCTTGTAGATACTACATTGGTTGAAGATCACTATGGATAACGGATTCCTTTCCCAACAAATAGTGCTTCCACTTATTAACAAATTGAACCAAGGCATAGATTTCCTTATTGTACATAGGATAGTTCAGGACTCCACCATGAAACATTTTGGAATTATATCATATCGGATTACCTCCCTACATCAAGACTGATCCCATAGAATATCCACTTTCATTTGTCTCCACTTTGAAAGGCTTTTACAAATAAGAAAGAGCAAGAACCATTGCTAAACTAATATTTTGTTTCAACTCATCAAAAGATTTATGTTGATTCTTTCACCACTAGAAACTCTTACCATTGGTTGTTATGACATGCAGTGGCACAACTACAGCTGAAAAGAATCCTAGAAACCTCCATATGTACTACATTTCCATAACAATTATGTTAAATTTAGTGGAATTAGTAGGGATTAGACACTTGAGGATGGCCTCCATCTTTACAATATCTATCTTGAGTTCCCATCCACCAATGACATACCCCAAATATACCAATGACTACTGAGAAAACTCACATTTCTTAAGGTTAGCCAGCAGCTAATTTTTTTTCAAAGTCTCTAACACATGCATGAGATGTGATATATGATATTCCCAGGTAGATTTATAAACAAATATATCACCTAAGTACACTAGCACAAATGAATCTATAAAGAGACACAATACATCATTCATCAAATGCATAAATGTAGCTAGTGCATTACAACCAAAAGTCATTATGCCACTCAATTAGACTTTTATTTTCCTTGAAGGAGGTCTTCCAGGTGTCTTCTTATTTAACTTGTACAGTGTGGTATCCTAATTTGAGATCCAACTTGGTGAAGTACTTGGCATGCTACAATTAATCTGACAAATCATCGATCCTAGGTGGAGGAAATTGGTTCTTAAGGGTGATCTTGTTCAAATATATGTGGTCAATACACAATGTGAGGTGCTTGGTCAAATTACTCCCTACTCTAGTGCATGCTTCAATTGTTTCTTCACTTCATCTTCTTCTAAGATAAAATATATATATACAACCCAATATTTGGAAATTGGGAGTCAAGAAACAACTATATCTTGTGCTCCACTTCCCTCTTAGGTGGTAACCCTTTAGTATTCTAAAACACTTCTTTGTATGCCTACAACAAATCCTCCAACAGACGTTTCTTATATTTAGTACATCCTTCTAGAGATGCCTTTATTTTTACCGATTCATCACCTAGTTAATTCTCTGTTAAGAAAAACAATACAAACTTCCTATTAGAACTAACAAATTTCTTGGCTTGCTTATAACTTAACAAAGAGGTATTGAATTTACCTTTGTGTGCATTTATGATGAAATACTTCCCATCCTTGATCAAGTGGTATGGTTTTTCTATCCCCATAAATATTGCATCCCTTATATACATGTAGGGGTTTCAAAACACTACATTGTATATGTCAAGTGTTACTACATCTACCTCTAACTGATCAATATAGTCTGCACTTATAGCGAATTTGATCTTAAATTGTTTATTTACCTTGAGCTATGCATCCTTATTTACCCTTCCCAATTGATATGGATTAGGATGATCATGAAATTCCAATCCAATCTTGTTGACTACATATTTTGCTATGAGGTTACCATATGAACTAGAGTTGAATAGAGCATCCACTTTTTTCTTCTTGACTTGGATCTTGGTATGTAATATTTTGGTCATATCCTTCTCTTTCTTGTGACAAAGGTTATTCATGTTCACCTCCTTCTACATTGTATTGCAGAGAATATTTTCATTCATGTCTAAGGTACTCTCTACCAATTTTCTTGAATCCATGGCTAGAAAATTCTTCTTCGTGACATCCTTCTTATGGTTCTTTGGATTCAACTCCAGATGTAGATTCCAACACTTATATTTAGTGTAGCGTTACAATGGTTGTAGTGATTATTTGGATCCTTGAACTAATGTGTAGTTTTTTCTTTTCATTTCCTTTCCACTTCTTCTTCCCCACCTTGTAAGCATCTTGGTGGTATTTCTATTTTGAACCACCTAGTTTTCATTTCTTGTTTCCCATGCTTTCAAGGTATTTTTATTGCATAGAGGCCTCATCAAG
Source organism: Picea engelmannii (assembly GCA_009831015.1). Classification (NCBI taxonomy): domain Eukaryota; kingdom Viridiplantae; phylum Streptophyta; class Pinopsida; order Pinales; family Pinaceae; genus Picea; species Picea engelmannii. The sequence continues at coordinate 29,457 of ML782500.1, forward strand.
TATCCTAGGTCTAAAGAGAATCACTTTCCTATGTAAATAATTGTGTATATAACCCATATACTTGAGGAGTGTGTCTAGGTTCTTGGGATATATACCCAACATAATCGTCATTTTTCTAAACTGGGTGGTGTACTCTTGCAAACTTTGCCCTTGTCTTTGCCTAAATTGATGCAAATTAATCCACTAGTCCTTTGCGTACCCAATAGGATAGAAGTGGGATTTGATGAGGGTTTTAAAATCCTCCCACTTAGTTAATGGTGGATCACCCTCCATCCTAAGTGTCTTTGTGTGTATTTCCCACCACGTTAGGGAATGGCCCTCTAGTTTTAGTTAGGTAGATGAAATATTTGTATCTTCTTCTATGTTATGGAAATTGAAATAAACTTATAATTGTTGCAGCCAATTATTCAATTTAACAACATCAATCTCACCTTGATGTGGTTTGGTGTCCAATTTTTCTTCCATTTTAAATGGAGATTGTGAAGAAGTGATGACATTGGAACTTGGTTTCTCTTTCTATGGCTCTTTTCTCGGATCGTCTTCATTATATCATGATTTTGTCTGATCCAACTTCTGATTTAGACACACTAACCTCCCCAAAAGGAACAAACTAGTTTGATAGATTTGGCATGAGGAGGGACATATTGCAAGAGATATAAACAATGTGTTCTTCCAACTTCAAAAATATCTATTTGCGTCATACTGGGGGTTTTTATGATTGTTAACATCCACCATGGATAGGGTTCTGAGAATTCCTTCTTAATATAATACATGGATCCTTCAACTTCCCACAAAAATATACAAGAAAATTGCGCTGGTACCAATATGATCTGTAAATTTCCATGGATATTCCACTGGGACAGTTTGTCACAATAAGTCTTATAATATTCTTAAATCTCTTATTATGCATGTTATTACCTTATATCTCATATTTAATATAACTATTGTGGTTTTCAAAATTATGGAAATAACTAAAATTAAAATAAAAGAAACAAGAAAATGAACATGACATCCGCACAATGAACACAATATGTGACCTAGGAAATCCAATATGGGAGAAAACCTAGCTGGAAGGTGAGGCCTATGCTCTACTCTCTTTTTCCTAATTATGAAATGCAAGTACAAAGGAAGGGGCCTTCCTTATGGATTTTCCATAGAAACTATGTCCTAAATGGATACTACATAATCTTTTTCCTCTTATGATATCCTTCAATATCCCACTTTTGGTTGTTCTGCTCATCTTTGGAACAATAACAATACCAAAAGAATGGAACCCCTTCCTTTCCTAGTGGCTCAATATTTAAAATATCATGATAACCATCTAGTGTTAGAGTTAGGGTTTTTACATGCCTCAACCCTCGATTAGAACTATTGTTTTGGGCCCTCTAGAAATTTCCTGAAATTACACACATAACTAGCCCCACATGTGTGAGTAATGGGGGATGATGTGGCATCTACTTGGTACCTTGATGGTCAAAAAGTTAGTTCAACTTATGAGAGGCATAAATTCTACATACGAACTATGATTGAAGTGATTTTTTCATTGTTAGAAATATTGCAGTGCATAGAGAAACATCAAGGGGGTAGGAGTTGAGATTGTAAATTTTTTAACCCAAAAAGTGTCATTTGATGCATCAAATGGGCTATGGAAGTTTTTGGAACCCAAATCACAAAACTAGGACCTATCTATAAAATGGGCCCTGCAATCCAATTCTTCCTCCCAAAAAGTACCAAGATAGATGACGAATTATATAATGATCCATTCTATATTAGTGGTATGACATGGTATTGGCAAGAAAGAATAACTTATGGAAGTAGAATACCATGGAGGAAGCAAAGAGTCAAGAAATATTGGATCGATATTTGAAGCAAAAAGACATAACTAATCTATGGTGGTTGGACAGGATGCAAGAAACTTGTGAGAATGCTAAGGTATTAAGAAGAGATATCAATAATGAGGAATGTAGTGAGTCGCATTTAAAGGAGTTGGATGTTGAAATTTTCCTTTAGCTATAATTAATGCAAATTTTGAGATTTCACCTCAACCTTGAATTTCCATGGATCTATTTCATGTGGAATTTCATCCTTAGGGTTGAATCTAAATTAAAAAATTACACAATATCATATATTTCACTTGTTTTAAACCAAATACACAAGGTATATCAATAAAATAAATACCAAACAAGTGTACTTCAATAGAACAATGTTTCAACACTTAGGGAACACTTCCCAAACATATAAAAATATCCTAAAAATACTTACTATAACATATCTATTAGATGCACAAATATGTTCAATTATCTTTTGTGTTTGTTAAATCACTTAACAACATCTTCTCAATGCTATGTCAAATCATCATGCATAACCAACATTAGAAACTACTCAATCATCATGAGAATGTACATTGAAAATCATATGTGTAAGTACACAAAGTTTGGACAACAAGAACCTCTTCATATGTACATAAAATTAAGTTACAAGTACATACCAACAACATAGTACAAGCTAGTACAAGTCATGCTCTCCAAACCCTCACTAGGGAAACCATAAGAAAACCCTAGCCACCAACTCTTCTTAGCTAGGAATCACTGTCAACCAATGTTGGTTGCTCCACCAAAGATCCACGCCAAGTAGTTATACACACTGACAAGTCTTCATTGGAACCTACACTTGCATCCCACAAGTGTACAAGATATAGCAAGATAATATCCCTATATCTTTTCCACATCAAGCACTCTAAGTAGCAATAGTGTTTCCAAATGTCACAAAACCCTAATCTTATTCTCTCATAATAATCACAAGAACAAGTACTTCCTTTACTTCTATGGATCTCTCAAACCCTATCTTACCTTGTCTTATTGTGGAAAATGCTAACCCTAGTCTCCTTTTTGAATAAACTAAAGAACCATGGTGCTCAATATAAAGAGAGAAAAGTACAATAAAGAAGAGCACATAAGAAGGAGACAAGTTCTCTCTAGCTCTCACATCTCTAATATAAGCAGGAGATCAAGAATGATGAATGAAAATATTCCCTCCTCCCTTTATTTATATAAAAGGTGAGGGAGGACAACAATAATAAAATAGATCATATCCACAACCATCAACCTACCTAAGCACAATATAGGTTCACATGCGAAGTGCTCCAACTCTAAGTGACATTTGTCAAGCTCTAAAGTATGCATACCCAGCAAGAAAGGGTCCCAAGGTGATCACTCCACAAGAAGTGTCCAACACTCCTCTCCAAAGGACTCTCATGCTCCAATGCTCCCTCCTAAGCCAATAGTACCTCTAGGTCCACCGCACCTACATGGTCATTGCTAAAAAAGAGTGTCCTTGACTCAAGAAAAATCCTCCATGTAAGCAACCAAGTGTCTCCATGCTATCTAGGGCTCAACGCCCTCCTCCTATATTCCCAATTATCCTCCTCCAAATGAATTTTCATACCAAGAAAGAAATCAAACCCTCCATGTGCACCTCATGATTAATTTCACCATGTCACATATGTCTCCAATATCCTAAGGAAGTGTGCCACATAAGAATCAAGTTAAGGTATAGAAATCCATGAGTAATCTATCTCCAATGTGTATGTCCATCATGGTACAACCAAGGGTAGTCAACATACCATGTTCCCCACATCACATGAACCACATGCAAGAATGGTTTGAACACTTTTAGAGTAACTCCAAAAGATAACATCCCTCTTGACAAGAAAAGTGTTTTAACATACAATTGTCTTCTCCCATAGAATCTCAAACTTCCCTTTGCTACAAGCTTTGTCAAAATTTCGCAACCTACAACCATGGGTATCATGTTCATGCACCTCAAAACTCGACGTTGATTTATGTACACTTGGTCTTCAATCAAATTTTTCAAAAAGGTTGTCTTTACATCCATTTTATGTAAGAATCATCCAAAACACATTGATATTGCAAGAATGATGTAGATAAAAGTATACCTGGAAATTGGAGAAAATGTCTCATCATAATCAACTCCCTCTTTCTATGATAACTCTCTTGCAATAAACCTCCCCTTGTATTTTCCAATAATCCTATTATCCACATGTTTGATCTTGTACAACCACCTAGAATCAACCACTTATTTTTCCATGGGTCTCGATACAATCTCCCAAACACATTTTTGTAGAATGGATTTATACTTCTCAATCATGGCATCCTATAACTCCTTTTCATAGAACTTACCAAAGCTAGAAGTATCATCCAGTTTCCCATTGGAGTGTATAAGTTTCATAGGATCAAAAAGAAACCAGAATATTCTATTCTTGTCAGGGTTACACGTGGAGGTTAATACCTCCCACAACTACCATAATTTCAACACTCCCTCCTATCTAGGGAGGTATTGAAAACAATGGTATTGAGCACAAACATACCATTCAATAGGTAGCATCATCATAGCCACATAGGTTATCTCATGATCAAATCATGAGCACCATCATCACTATCAGTATCATCTAATAACATCAACTGCATCACCTCTCGAAGCCATACTCCATCTGAGTAATGAGGCATGATGTTGAATAAGTCACTTACTCCATAGAGTGATACAAGAATTGTTCTTCTAATCCGGATATACGACCTAGAAGAAAAAAATTTCCAACAGATGTTGGAAGCCACGCCATGGGCTACAAGGACTATTCTTCTAATATGGATATACATCCTAGAAGAATAATTGTCCTGGACCATTTTCCACCAGCACACTAACTATACATCTAGCTGGTAATAATTTCCAACACTACTGATAGTATTCATGGAAATTAGAACAATGACATTCAATAGAACACAAATATGTCTATCCATAGTAGTACACAACTATTATCCAGTGGTACACAACCACACCAAGTAGCACATGACTATTTAACCAGTGACACATAGTCACAACCAGTGGAACACTTCCACCACAGTGGCATACAACTATTGTCCAGAGGCATACAGTCTCCACACTAATCATATCATCTTATATAAACCTACATAACAATATCATGATACAAACTGAGTCATCTGGGTCATTCTTACTCTCACATCTGTGAGCTCTGGAAGAGAATATTCCCTCAAGAGGTAAAGCATCATCCATGGGCTATCTGGACTATTCTTCTCAAGCATAGAAGAATAATTGTCCCTAATTTTTTAGCCTAGACCATTCACCTAACTGGGCCATTCCTATGGCACTAATCATAGTGCAACCTAGAGAGAATGAATCTTCCCTAGGGAATGCCTTTCCCTGATTGTTGAACCTGGACCATTCACCTAACTGGGAAATTACTCCGGCACTAATCATAGTGCAACTTGGATATAATGAGTCTGCCCTAGGGAATGACTATCCGGACCATTTCCTAATGGAAATGATTGTCCTCCACAAACCTCCAAAATGAACCATTCTTCGAAACTTCTCACAACTGTGAACTTCGAAAGAATGACTGCCCAGCGAGGCAGGCAATTCTACTTGACCACTACTCAAAGTGACTACCAAGAAGAATGATTTTCCTAGACCATTCCCCCACACTGGTCATAAAGGTAATCGTTATCTATGGTACATCAGCAATCTATCAGACCATTTTCATTACTAAAATGATTGTCCAATCTGGACCATTTTCCAAACTGGAAAATGCCTATCCGTCGGAAATCTCAAACCAAATTCCGAACTCAAAAGGAACTTCTCATCCTAGACCATTTTTCAAACTGAAAAATGACTTTTCATAAATCAATAAAATATAATTTCTCCCTCCCAACCTGGGAGTAATATCTTCCTTTTTCAATAAGGAATTTGTCTCCATGAGCCCTAGCTTGTTTCTTGAGTACGCAAACTTTTCGTCTTAGGCAGAGGATTTACCAAAATATTTGTTATCTGCTCATCTATGGAGATGTATTGGAGAAACACTTCTCTTTTCTAGACTTCATCACGAAGAATATAATGCTTGATCTCAATGTACTTCGGTCTGTCATGGAACACTAGTTTTCTCTGAAGGCTTCATATAGCTCTGATCATTACAATATATCATGGTCGAATTCATCATTTATGTTTCTTTCTATCTCATGACATTGTGGCAAGGCTCAAATTGAAACATATCCAAGTAGCACTTCTTCTGTCATCATGAGAGTTTACCATGGATTAGAAATCCATCATCCCAGACTTTTGAGTAACTATTTTGATACACTATCTATGTCATATAAAGTTTTCACCACGCTCTGTTGTATATGAGATACTTTTCATCAAGTTGTTTAAATCCATACAAGGTCCTCTTATATCTACATACATGGGTCTCTTTTTGGTATAAGCTTCTTTCTCACTTGATTTATTTGGAAGAATAGTTTTTACATGTAATTCCAATCCATGGATACTACAAGAGGTATATCTGGTTTACTGGAATAGGTTGTTGTCATAATCTTCTCCCTCCTTCTGGAAGAAACTTTGAATCCTACAGTGCTTCCATTCATAAGTATTTTTCAAATTTTCTTACATATATTTTTCTTTATCATAACTTTCATTTCTTCTGCTTGATTCCTTCTTAGTGGGTTCAAACCAAGATGGTAGTCTTGTGATTCTCGGTATAATAACTGGTTGTTCTTGCTTTTCTTTCTTTATTAGAATCTTCATGTTCTTCCTCATGTCTCTCTTTATCTCTTGGGTCCATGGGTTCTTCTATATGCCATGAAGATTCCAACTTCGTCCTTTCATCATAGAATCATGGATGTAGATGGACAACAAAGGATACTTTAAGGCTTATTTTCGAAGAAGACTTCTTCTAGAGTCAAACTGAACACGTGTTGCTTATCATGGCTGCTACTTTCAATTGGAACATGGAAAGATACTTCATAATCCTCAATGGATCATATCATTTAGGATTAGCTCCCTCCTAATCCTTTCTTTATGCATGAATGCATGCTCTTCTTTGAATTTTGTAATCAGCTCCCTCCATCTAAGAGACTCCACACTTCTGTCTGCATCCTTATTGCCTTCTGCAAAGTGTCACAAGTATTTTTCTAATTTCCTCTTGATTGGTGACTTCTTTATGTTTTGACTTATTCTGGGTCTCTTCAAGTTTGATTCTGATTTCGGCTTATCTGGCAGTTGTTGCTTAAATAATATCTTCCACAGGAATTGTTACCAAGGATTTTTAATGTAATTCATATTTTCGTGTGTATTGCTTGACTTGTGTTCATCGTGATAGCAATCCTTATATTGTTATTCTTCCATAGGTATTGTTTCACTTGAACATCTTATCTTCTAAGAAATAGATATGCAAGATATGTACAGAGACTATGTAAATATGGTATGTACAAGAACTTTGAAGAATATTGTTAACTTGACTTGGAAGAAGAAGTGTGTTTTATCCTGCTTGGCCTTATTTGAGGGTTCCCTTTCTTCGACAACTAATGCTTCGTTTGTTTCCTTCCTTAATCCAAACTTCCTCTTATTCCTGAAATTCTTGAATTTTGTTGTGAAGGCTTGATCATCGTATTTCTTTTGGGATTTCTCTTTTGTGCTAATCCTTGATTCTTCTTGTGCAGAGCAAGTCCAAAGTTCTTCAAATATGAGATACTCCTTTCTTGTGTTCATGCTTGCATAAAATGCATCCCATGTCTTAGGAAAGTTGTTGAGTACTATATTTACGAGTTCCTTGAAATGATTTCTTCAATAGCTTGTAGTTGATCTTTAACTGAGAGATTCTCACAAAGTATGATGTTATGCTTTCATCATCATTCATTTTCATGTCACGAAGTTCATTCTTCAGATTCATTACTTGTCCAATATTTTTGACTGAGAAGAGATTAGTTAGGGCATCATACATATTCTTAGATGAGTCAAGATGAGAGATGTAGGGTATCAAGTGGTATTTTACAGAGTCCACTATGATACTCATGGCATTGATGTCATTGTCCTTGAATTTCTCCATAACTACAACATTCTGAGGTTCCTTCTCTTTTCCTTCTTCAAATTGTGGTTCCACGATATTTCCTTTCACGATATCCAACACTTTATTCTTGGCAAGGATGAGTTCAATCCTTGTCTTCCATGCTATGAAGTTAGAAGCCCCTTCTAAATTGTTTTCTGACTTCATAGAGAAATTCATGATTGCTTTGACTTGGTCAACCTTTGAATTTGACCAAAAACTAAAACTTGACATCTTAGCTTGTTGAGAATACCAATAGGTGCGCTAGGTTAGGGTGCACTAGGATATCCAGAAATTAGGTCAATCTCTTCACTCAAGGTGCCTCAACACAAGGGTTAGGGTTTCATTGTTGCAACAAAAACTTTGACTGCAACTACAACTGTAACTGAGAAAATCCTCCCAATCTATCTTCCAGTGGTTAGAATTTTCGAAGATAGTGTGGGCCCATAACCTGTTAGAAATAATAGGTGTGCTCGTTTAACCATAGACAATATAGAAATATTGTCATCCAACCATAGGTCGAAGCCACCCCCAAGCACCTTAACCTTGACAGAGAGAATAATTCTGGAAGAAAAACCTAGATCCAAAATCCAATCAAGGTATATTACCACTCTCCAAAGCTATCATACCAAGAAAAAATTCCAAACCATAACCAAGAGAAAGTCCAAGCCTAAAACTGAAAATACTAGTTGCAGTAGTTGTAGTTGCAGCTACTCTCCAAACTTGCGCACTTACTGAATTTCTGCAGTTGTGAGTTGTGTGTACAAATGAGCTCTAGAATCATGTATTTATACTTATCTTTCTTAGTTGTCTAGGTTGAATTCTCTTTCTGGAGGCTAAAGACTCAATATTAATTATTTTCTTTAGCTAACTTGTCTTCTAGGGTTATTTCCAAGGCTCTCGGGTTTCTTCTTGCTTTCCGGATTATATTCTTGTCAGGGTTACACGTGGAGGTTAATACATCTCACAACTACCATAATATCAACACAAATTATCCTTCATTGAATCAAGAATGATTATCTTTTCCATGGCCTTCTATTTAACGTGTAAGGCCAATAGTCTTGGATCAAAAGGTGCAACAATATATTTCTCAATATGATACCAAAGCTTAGCCTCCTCCAATATAATTTGTGAAATTCACTTCCAAGGTGTAAATTGGAAGCACCTTCCAACCTATCACACTCTCTAAGACCAAGAGTAGTCATCCCCATAAATATGAAGCACACCTCAAAGAAAAATAAGCAACAGATAAATTAGAAAAAACCTTCTAGGATTCAAGCACTTCCCCCAAGTGCACTATCATTCCATAGCCAATAAACTATAAGTGGTCAGTCACCCCTCCTAGGTATGAAAAAACTAAAATATTTAACTCCGTGTTCACCTAATTCGTAAATAGTAATCCAATGGCCTATCTGTCTTGTTAACATGGATCCTCTGAGGAAATAGATTTTTTTCTGTGTACTTGAATGATAAAATATAGATAGTTGTGATAAAATGGTCAAAGAAAATGATGTTTAGATATACACCATACAACACTCCTGAAATTGTTTGCAAGTTGATTTTATATACTCTGATTTAGAGCTCAAATCATGTCCAACACTTCCCAATAAAAAATATAGGATATATGGTTGTGTTGGAGTGATTACACAATCAAACAAATACGTGAGTTTTTTTTTCCCATCCCCATACAATATTATAACAGGATGAAATAACTTCCTTCTAGCTATTGCTATCATTGTAACCAAGGAATTGACCAATCGCATTATAATTTAAAATTGAAAACCCATTCTACAAAGACAATTAGTAAATCACATGACTTAGAATATATCATTGCACTAAGAAAGAATTGAATAAGGGTTGGTTGTATGTGTGTTTTATATGCCTTACATTGTGAATCAACTAAAGATGGTCATTGCTATCAGCTAGGTATGAGCACTATGGCTACCAATCAATGGTTGTCAATGCTTCAAAAAACCAAAGAATTGAGCAAGGAATTTGTGGATGTAATCAACAATATAAAGAATTAATCATTAAGATGTAATTACACCAACTATAACCAATTTATATATGAGACTATAGCTAATAATCAAGCATGGTAGAGGGGTTGTAGATAGAATGGCGTATTTATAATTCTCTTGGACTATCACCAAATTCCAAGAGGCCGAATTCACACACATACACTAGTAATTACAATACTCCAGTGACTCATACCATTGAATAGAGAAAGAGCTATAGTGTCATAGATGTGCTTTTTATATAAACAAACAATCCAATTAACATTTTAATCTTATAACATGTAAAAGACACATGCACAAGAAGTTTCTTATGCCCAATGAATAGAGATCAAGATAGAAATGTGATAGCGGATATGGGATTGTGTTAATATGGGTAAATTAAATAGTGATATCCATTAATCTAAACCCAACAATGAAACTAGATGATAACAAAAACAAAAAACATAACAATAGAATAAAGTGCTCAGTCACATGCCATAAAAATGTATATTTACTCTAAGAGTTCCTAGAAACCCAAATGGGAAGAAAAATGGGTTCTAGGGGATTTTCAATAAGAGGGACTAATTAAAAATAAGGGTGAGCTATGTATAGAAATATTTATGTTTTTTTACTCACTAGACAACACAAATTTATAGGTGGATTGAACTCAACAACATTGTTTGCTTATGCATGGATAGGAACAATGTCTCCCTTGTCCTACAACCTTTGAGTCGGTTGCCTCTTAAATATCTCCTCTCTACAACTTCCCTTATCCATTTCCACTTAGTATTGTCTCTTCTTCCATTGAATTTTGTTCTTCATCATAACCTTCATTTTTAATGGGCTACCTTGGAAGGCCAGCCATCAAAATGGTTTGTTTCAACTTCCAAGTGAATTTTGGACATTTTTTCAACTTTTCCAAAAACTAAATTAAATGCTTATACAAATTTTACAAAGATTTTTTGACGAGGATCCAATTCGGATCACACCTCCCCATTTCGCAAGCTTTTGGTCCCCAAAAGCTTCAACTCGCTTCGATCTTCTTCTTCTCTAACTTCAAGCATCCTCTGGAAAATATCCAAGAAAGGGCACAGGATCCATTGTAGGATAGAATATAGGGGATGAATAGGGGCTACATTTGGCATAAGCATGTTGTCCATCTCATGGTTAGAGATGGAATTCACTATTCCAATAGGTCATTGGGAAATCTTTTCTCCTTGGGCTGCAAGTGTAAGCAGCCTCTCTTTCCACTTGAGACTGACTCTCCAAGATTTCTTCTTAGCTATTTAGTTCTTGGGATGGAGTTTCATGTAACATACCCAACTTCCTCATTGGTTCTTTCTACTAACTAAATAGAATCACACAAAAATCTAATACCAATTTAAACAATACATGCATTCATCATGTAATATGAACTCATGTAACTAACAACAGTATTAAATTCGTGAATGCATATTATTTAAGCATGCGTAATAATGTTCAAACATATAATACATAGATTAAAATGCAACATTTACATAGATGTAACAGTAAATAACCCAAAAATTAGAGTGAAATGCACAACAATTAAACTCATCATTTAATATAAATAACATAATGAATAAGAACACTTATTTTGCAAATATGAAACCAGTTGCATACAAAAAAAATTCCACCCAATTGTAGACTTTCTTCCCATTCCTCAGCAGCAAGTCACCCCTGATACTGAGCTATGAATATGCAAGAAGAACGTGGTTCCTAAGGCTAACTAATGTCCCCTCACAACAAGCTAATTCTTGTAGCCATTCCAATCCATAGGCTCTCTTTCCCCTCAACCTGCATGACCCAAGGAATGAGATCCCCTTCTCTGCCATGCAGTCCCTCAAAATATCCCATTGTTGAGGAAATAATATGAATTTATCTTACTCAAGCATGTTTTAATCTCGCTTGGCTAAGGCAAGATAGCCGGGAATATTACCCTGTGTTTATAGCCTCAAAAATTGTTTCTCAATCCACAAGTATTAGTTGCAAGGGATTAGGATGATTTTTTTAAATAAAAGATTGTTGCAAAATAAAACATTTAATATAATTTTCTGAATATAACAGATTGCAAAAGTAAATGTGGAGATCAAAAGAAAAAATACCAAGTCACATATTAACACTGATGAGACAGAATAGCAATCGCTTTATTTCATTCCAAGAAATCAAAAGAATGGTTCTCTTTACAAAAATATCTAAGGGGCATGGACCAAGGTCAAACTTAGATATCCCCGATGAAAACCATACAAAAGAACTCTGACAAGAAGTAAAAACTGAACTTTAAAATCTGGATCAGCTTGCCACAGATTGTTGCCCACTGGCCTCTACAAAATATCATTTATCAGTCGTGAAACTCAATTCATAAATAGAAAAGTCTACACAGACTATCAAAGATAAATAACACCGATGAAACAAGCATTTGAATGATATGGTTCAGCCTTGAACCTTGTTGTCTACAATAGGACCCTGTTGTCATAAAAGAGAAGTAGGCTTTTGATGAATTGAAGAATGAATGAAAACTGAACTATCTCAATAAAACTCAAGAGCAAACCTTAGTATGTTTTCTCCTTATATTCTCTCACTGTTCTTCCTTCTCCTTTGGCTTTTATGCATTCCAAATTAGTTGAAGTAGTTCAACTACCTCATTTATTTAAGTTAACTAAAACTCAACTAACTTTTAGTTTAGGGGAATAATTAATAATAATAATAATAATAATAAAGGGTCTTTTATTAAATAATAACTAGTAGGTGGGACCCCTTGTGACTCCCATTAATTTCTTAACAAAAATAAACATAATTAGACAATCAATCAAACACATCCCTCCTTGTGGCTCCCATAATCATTTCTGCAATTTGAAATTTAAATATCAGTGATATTTCAAATTATATTCAAACATATAATATTCACAATATCCAAAAATATTTTGTTGTCCAAAACTTTCAGCAATCCAATGTCCTCAATAAATCAATAATAAACACATAATCAAAAACCATATTTTCCACTTTGAGAGGCAATTTTTCCTTTGTTGTTGCTATCCCCTTTTGACTTCCCTGAATTAGCCTTAGGCTAGGTAGAACCTTGAGGCTTGATCTCACTAATGACATGGGAGAAGTCATCTCTCAAGTGCATATGGGATGATACTGACTTGGCTAAGCCACTTGAAGGAAAGGAGGGAGCAACAACAGCTTTACCTTTTTCATGCACACAGTGGACCTTGGTTTTGAGACTTTTGCTTGTGTGGGAGGACTGTACAGGTGAGTGTGTAGGGGAAATATGAACATTTGGGTTAACAAGTGGAGGAGGAGGAGGTAATGGAAAATTTGGTCAGCCACGATGGTGACAGACTGTTGGGTGAACAATCTCCTACCATCCATCATTCTCAATAATATTTGATTGCAAAGATACATGGGGATGCACAGGGATACCATGAAAATGTTCGGGCTAGAAGGGAGGCCTCTCTGGTCTAGGCTGGACTATCCCTTGCCCAATACAATTGAAAAAATCAACTTGAAAGACTTGGTTTAACTCTTGAGGATCGGCATCGAAATGTATTGAGAATTTGGGCCTTCTAGGCCCTCTGTTTCAATTTTCTCTACCCCTATTATTTCGGCCATAACTTCCTCTGTTGAAGAAGTTCATCCTGTATACAGCAATTATTAGCAACTAGCTCTAGACAGACCATACATGACATTCTCCTAATATTAAACAAATTTTGGCTCAGCAATCACATCAGACCCATGCAATCCAATCCATAAAATGTATTTAATAATTATGAAATGAGCAGTGGGTGAAATAGGGTTCATGGGATAATTGGGGGGGTTGTATTGAGCAAAAAAGTGATATCGTGACAGGGAGTAAGAACACGATTATTGCTCGACAATTAATTAAATAATTGACTGTGCAACAATACCTAAACATATCAGTTGTCATCTATCTCTGTGTCTTTTTTATCACTGTCATACAGAGTTTTAATTTAATTTTAGTGAACAGGGCATGCAAAATGAATTTGGGATCGTGAGGGGATTTATAATGAGAAAAAAAGTGAGAAAATGAGAGGGAATTAGGTGGATATTGTTCATAAAATAAATTAAATCAATCAACTATCATAACTATGTTTTAAATTCAATCCAAAAAGCATCCACTTCCATGACCAAAACATTCATTGTACCTCAATTTCATACAAACTGCTTGTTGTCTCAATAAAACCATTTAATTTCCCAGAATCCTTCAATTTATAACAGCCTATGTATGCAAACATTTCCAATTCAATGGTAAAAATATAGCCATTGGAATCACAGTACTGCATATGCTAACGCTGATCTATTTCCCTTTTAAAAACAATCATACTATGCACAATGATTCCATTACTATATCCAACATTCATCCTTGGCAATGAAACACTAACACACCCAAGATAAACAATCAACAGTCATTGTCCTCTAACAAAAACCAGGCCCGACTTAAACACACACAAGTTCCTTTTAAATATGGACAGAACCAAAGAACATTTTATGAGTCTATCATACACATAGGTCTTTGACAATATAATGGACATAATCTTGAATCGACAACAACAGTCAACCTAAAAAAGTAACCCTGAGATTGATCTTTGTGTGCATCAACATATACAATCTTCATTTTAAAACAATCATAGTCTGCACAGTGATTCCCATAAGATGGATGAAGAGAACATAATGATATTGACACACATGCACCTCTTTTAAACTTGACAGGATCATGATCGTGCTTGGTGAAACAATCACTCACACATGCGTCTTCTTATCTTTAAATGTAATCATGACCATGTTGGGATTAAACACAGTAAGAGAAACCATAATCGACTAGAAGGATAGCTCTTGGGTGGTAGGTAACCCTACTTTTATTTTATGTTCAAACGGATTCATCACGGAGAGGACACATTGAGATTCAACCAAGATATGGCTTTTGAAGCGAGGGAGCCTATGTCTTTAAAATTTCCGCAATCATTAAACTGATAACCCAAAACTTAACAAACCCCAGAAGGTGTCCGAGGAAGGTAGAAGCAATTCAGAGTCCAAGTTGGGCTCTTTAGAATTTAAATGTAGAGAGGTAACGAAAGTCTTCCCGACTTTAGAAAACATAGAGAGATCATAACCGTCTACATCCTCATATCCATTTACCATCGAGTAACAACCACATGCAAAAAATATTGAAAGAAAAGAGAGTCGTGCTCTTTAAAAACACCACAGTCCTTCAACTTATAACCCCAAGATTTTGATAGAACCATAAGAGAATGCCCGAGTGAAAAATAAAGCAATTCAAGCTAGACAACACAGGCGCACACAGATTCCTCTAACACTTTGCAGAGAGGAACGAGGGTTAACTTAAACAATGAAAGGTACTCAAAACAAACAGAGACCATATCTCTTCCAACACCCAGGAGATCGATAACTTTTTAAAACCATTGACAGTGGGACCACACAACATAACAGACATTATTATAGCAGAGATGAGAGGGATTATGTGAAAAGAATGTCAGGACGCAACTCGTATCAACTCAATAAATACACAGACCTCTATTAAACATTTTGGGCCAACCAAGATTGGGATGGGGAAAGCTTCGAGTGAAATGACAGTAAATAATGAGCCATCAACAACAGCTCGGGGCTTAGACAAAAGAACCACACCAACTGTCGATAGTTTCTTTGCAACTTGGATAAAGATCACAGCAACGACCGAGAGGGAAAAAGAGTTGACAGCCACTAATACACCAACTGGTGGATAAAACCCTTCAACAATAAAACTAAGAGCCCGTTGCACTACTGTTACTATTTTCCATAGAGAATCATCATAACAAACCAATCTGACTGAATCAATAACCAATGCACAGAATATACAATCAATAACACCCATACTTTGCTTACAAATACCAACATTTTGTAGTAATCACAGACAACTCATAAAAAATTATTTACACTCAGCCGAAAACTCAAGAAAACATAGAACCCATGCAATCCTGAGCCACCATTTGATTCATAATACAGAGATTCCATCATGGATGGAAAGAAAAGAGCCATACCTGTGAGAAAATCATTTCAAATGATGAGTTGGTTGAGTTTTCCTCTTCGAAACCTGAAATCGTGGAGCTTCCACAACCAACCAGAGAAACAATGCAACTATGCTAGGGTGATGGGCTCAAGAGAGGTTTGGAGTGACGTGCAATAAATGCACATCTCTTTCTCACCTGGCCCTATTCAATTCCATTTACGAGCTAACTCACTAACATAACATCCACCATTAAAATCAAACCATATTCAATCTAAAATTCAATGCCATATCCATCGTAAAAATCGGATACCATATCTATTGTATAGTGTGCCACCCGAGACATATCATAATATACGTTAACCTCTTGCCATAACTTCAACAATAATCACATATTAACATTACCATATGTGCCCCCATATAATATTTTAACAAAAATCGCATAGTATAACAGCTAGGTCCACTACTTGTATCAACTTATTATATTCATTTGAAGTTTATATGTAATCTTTTACCATGGCCTTAGGACTTATCCATAGTTCCTTTTTGTTTTGATCAAGCTCCCATTTTATTATCCCTTGCATAAATCATATATGGATCAATAACCAATGTTATAACATAACATAGCATAGCACATGTAAACAATATGATTCTCATAACCATGGAATTGCCCTGTATCGCAAGTAAATATCACAACATTTAGCCACAATGCATCAACCACCCATTTATCATATCAAATGAGACCAATACTGCATCATCAAAAGTATAGGACTGTGTAGGTAGCCTCATAACAACAGCAACATGTAAGTGCAATATGTCTATATTTTCACCTCTAGTCTACAAGGCAATCCCACCTACTAGTATTATATTATTATCATAATTAAATAATAGTGCTTTACCAATCCTTTGCGGGCGGAATTCATCGTTGCGATTTTAATCGTCAACAAAATGGAGACTCCATAGGGAAATTTGTTTCCAACCTATTAAGAAATCAAAATGTTTGGTTTTGCAGACCAGTAACATCAGATCAAGAAGATATACATCAAAATGATTATGCAACAGTGGGGAGTGAGCGGATTTAATGGAAAAATGACTGGGATTTTGAGATTAACTCATGGAAAGTGTTAAGTATGAGGGGGTTTAACCATGTAAGCATAATCATTCGATTAATCATAGTAAATAGTTATTGGCTTCAAGGAGAAAAATGTGTTGGCATGCTTTTTTGAATCTTGGAGCGGATGGAAGAAAAGGAAAGCAGAAGAGGGATAAAACCAACTATCTTATAAAACAACAGTTGAAGCAGATAACAATTTCATTGATTCTTTCAAGGGGAACATCATGACATTTGTGTAATTTGATTGTTATTGATTAACAATACTATGCATAATATGGTCGGTGTGGCAAAACTGATCCAACACTTTATTTTGACAAGAAATGAAATCAAAAGAAACAAAATAGCAAGAAATGACATAGCATAAATGAAACAGCAGAATTGAAATAACAGAAATATAAAATGGAAGCAAATAAAACAAACTATAATACATAAAACATTCCATACAGTGTTAAAACCTTTAAGTTGGTTCCACGTAGTGTTTTAAGTGGGAACCGTTAGTGCTATAGGAAAACAATTTCCCTTGTAAGTCCTTTAGGATGTAAGAATTTGTGCCCAGGACAAAAGTGGTCTTAAAAGGACCCAACCATAATTTTTGGAACTTTGAATTCCTTCCTCTATCAACATGAGTTGAATCCCACATCAGTACCTTCTCATTAACTTTAAATTTGACAGCCTTGACACTTTTGTTGAAATATATTTTAACAGTCTATTTTCTTCTCTTTATATTATCCAAGGCAAATGTCCTTTGCTCCTCTAAAGCCAAAAGTGCATTCATTATTTGAGAAACATCAGAAGAGTTTAATTTTTCAACCTGTAGCATTAACCTTAGGGAGGAAAATTCCATCTCGGTAGGCAGAATGGCTTCTTGACCATAAACAACATGGAAAGGAGTGCAACTAGTGCTCACATTGGTGGTAGTACGATCTGCCCAAAGGACGTAAGTGAGGAGAGTGTTCCATTGACAAGGCTTATCTTCAATGAGCCTCTTGATAGTTCTTACCAGATTATTTTTGGTAGACTCGGCCTGCCCATTACCTTTGGGATAATAAGTTGATGAGGTAAAATGTTTAACCCCCAATTTAGCTAAAAATTGGATCAGCTTAGCAGAAATAAAAGCGGGACCATTGTCTGTAATAATTTCCAAAGGAAGACCAAATCTGGAAAAAATATTAGTTTCAAGAAAAGAAATCACTTGCTCATCCTGTGAATGCTTAAGCGGGACAGCTTCAGTCCATTTTGTAAAATAGTATGTGGTTGTCAAGATAAAAACTTTCCCTACTGAAGATGGAGGATTAATAGGACCAATAAAGTCCAAACACCATTTTGAAAAAGGAAAGTCAGGGAGGACAGGTTGTAAAGGCATGGTTGAAAGACGTTCTTTTCCAGCAAATTTCTGGCACTTGTCACAAGATCTTGAAAAAATATAAGAATCGTGAAAGATTGAAGGCCAATAGTACCCTTTTCTGATAATCTTAAAAGCAGTGGTTTTAGCAAAAAAGTGACCTCCTACATGAATAACAAAATTTGAAGATCCATGAGTCTCTTGCAACAATTTTTTTGCTTCCTCATTGTTCACAGAGCGAAGTAACATACCATCAACAGATCTCCTAAACAATAAGTCTCCTATAATTGCGTATATAGAAAATTCGAGGTAGAGCCTTCTTCTTTGATGAGTGTCTAAGTTATCTAGACATATTTGATTTTGCAAGTAATACACTAGATATTTATACCAAGGATTTCAGACACAGGAAGGATTTGATTGTCAATGTAAAACAATGTTGATAGGAAGCTATCATGTTCATCAATTTCTTCACTTGTTCTAGCATGTTGAGCTAAGTGAAGGGATAAGTCACATCCCTTGATGGTGTTAGAAGTCACGATACTTAAATCATGCTCCTGGATATTGGCAAGTCAATGTGAAAGCTTCCCTGAAAGATAAGTCTGCGAAAGTAAAAACTTGACAGTAGGTAAAGGGACTTTTCAACATCTTTAACAAGAGAGAAATCATGTTTTTCAATAAAAGAATATTTAAACTCATCATCTGAAAACCTTTGACTCTTGTAAGCCATTGATTTTTCATTTAATTGGTCATCACATTGCATGAGGATAGAAAAAATTGCTTCCTCTATGGCATTAGTATATATCATAAATTATTTCTCAAAATTCGGCTTCGCCAAAACTGGTGCGGAACTGGTTGCCTTCTTGATCCCTACAAAATCATTCTTGACATCATTTGTCCAAGAAAAGGAGTGATATTTCTGAAGAATATTATGAATTGGTTTTACCATTACATCAAAATCAAGAACAAACCTACGGACAAAGTTGATAACACCCTTAAAGGCTTGCACCTCCTTCTTGGAAGTACGAGTAGAAAGATTTAGGATAGCAGCAATCCTTTCGGGATCTATGCTTATTCCTAAATCAGAGATGATGTGTCCAAGGATCTTTCCCTTGGTAACGCCGAAAATAGACTTGGAAGGATTTAAAGAAATTCCAAATTTCCTGCATCGCATGAGAATTTTTCTAAGATGATTAAAATGATCTGATCGGTTTTTCGAATACACAATTAAGTCATCAATATAAATCTAAATATGTTTTCCTATCAAATCGTCAAAAGCTATTTGCATATCTCTTTGAAAAGTGGCACCTGCATTATATAATCCAAAAGGCATACGTTCATAAGTGAAAGTTCCCCAACGAGTAATAAAAGTGGTTTTATATTTATTTATCCTTTTTACCTTGATTTGATTGTAACCAGAAAAACCGTCAAGTAAGGACATCATCTGTGACCCTACAACCTGCTACAAAATCATTTCCATATTAGGGAGAGGAAAATGGTCTTTAATACTAGCCCCATTAAATGCATGAAAATCAACACAAAATATAATCTGATTTGTTTCTTTCTGAACGGGAACCAAATTAGAAATCCACTCAGATACTTAACAGAGAAAATTATTCTAGTCTTCAAGAATTTTTCCAACTCCTTTCGAATAGTTGTTTCCAGTGTAGGTTTAATGGGTATATATTTTTCCTAATTGGTTTTATGCATTCCTTTATAGGAATGGCATGTTGTATAATAGTAGGATCAAGACCACAAACATCGTCATAATACCAAGCAAAAACTCCTCCTCTTTATGTTTTTCTGTGTTGCCTACATCACTCAATGAAAATAAATTTTCTAGAGTCAAGCCCTTCGGAATTTTGTTATCTTCCATTGGTATAATTTCTTTAGGCTTATAAGGTTGATTTTGGATGAAAGCACAGATTCTCTCATCACTAGGGAAGACCTTCCATGACTCTACATTGTCAAGGACGTGCAGACGATACAAAGATTGAAAGGTACAATCAGGTCTTTGTGGCAGAAGTTGTCAAGTAGGAGAGGCTGCAAAAACAGCTAACATGTCATCCATTGAGTTCAATTCCCTTTTAACATGAGTGATGTTGAAAGATAACAATTTCCATATAAGTGCCCAAACAGTTTGGGTGTAACGTTTCATTAACTTGTTGCTAGGAGAATATATCTTACGTACGATATTTACAACAAGTTTGGAATCCCCAAAAACTGTAAGGTGACCACAACCTAGATTATATGCATTTTCAATGCCTAGCAGTAATGCTTCAAATTCAGTGACATTGTTTGTGCAAGAAAACTCTAACCTATAGGAAAAGTTATGAATTCCACCCACAAGAGAGTACAAGATAATATCAGCTATGTTCCCTTCATTGGAGCATGAACCATCAAAGTGCATATGCCACATCCCATATTCTATGTTGATTTGTTCCAAGGTAGTGTTTTCCTCATCTGCAAATATGGAATACACTCCTTGGTCCTCCTCGATATAATTCACATTAGGTTGTGGGACGCTTTCTATGTAAGTTGAAATTCTTCCCTCCCTTAGGACTATGATTTTTTTAGCATTCCAAGGAACGGATAAATGTGTCCCGTCGAGCGAGAGGTATCCACTTGTCAAAGCTTTATAATATCTTCCTAATATGATTGAGTAATTACTTATTGGCATATTGATTACCTAAGTATTAAGGGTTGTCCTTATTTCAGGATGTGTGCACAAAATCAAGGTCACGTCCTTGATTTCACCTATGGTCGTTTTTTGTAAACTATTATAAGAGAGCATGCTTCTGGCATTTTCATTTATACAAGACAAGCCTATATCTTCCATAATAATCTTCGACATTACACTTGGGCCCGTACCACCGTCAATGAGACAACAATGGGATATTTTGTCCATAATCTTTACAGAAATAAAATAAAATAAAATAAAAAAACAGGGGCGGGGGGGGGAATTTACAGGGTGTCTAAAGTTATGTACACCTACTTTATTTACAGTTGAATCCTCTTCATCTACCTCTTCATAGAGGTTGGATACAATGGAATATTTTCCTTCCATAAAAAAATTTAGATTCTTTTGTTGCTCAAGGATGGCAACCATGTCCAGGAGGGTAGCATCATCTTTAATATTAGCAAATTGATTGAGAATGTTGTATTTGGAAAAGGGAAGAGGGGAGGTAGTTCCTTGACTGTTGGGGGCTTTATAAACCTGAACAGTAGTAGCTGGTGAAGATGAGTTTGGGTTTGAAGAAGTGAGAGGAGGATCATATTTACCTTTTAGAGCATAGGATTTATTCCTAGTGTTTATGATCATAACATCCTCTGGCTCTGCAAAGTATAGAACAGCAATAGTAGTTTGAGGTCTTTTACCAAAGATTTTATCTCTAGCACTCTTCTTTACCTCACACGTACGTTCCTCATGGTGTTCCTCGCAAAAGTTACACCATCTACAAGACATTATTGCTTTAGGTTGAAAATTATTTTCATTAGGATTTATAAAGGGTGGTGAAGAAGAATATGAAGCCTCAGGGGTAAGCGAAGGGACACTTCATTTCCACTCATACGCAGTTATTGGATAATAATGTTTCATTGATATAGCACTTGGATTATATGGTTAAAAGGGATTAAATTGCTATATTACTGATTCACCCCCCCTCTCAGTAATCTAACAATTGGTATCAGAGCCGGTTCCTTCAGGAAACAGTTTAACCACTAGAAGGAGATCATGGATTATTCAGAGAATGGAGTACCAATGTTTAATAGTCAGAATGGTTTTAAGTATGAGATATGGAGCAGAAGGACGGAAGTATTTTTACAGGCACAGGGACATTATAGTTGGCTATCAGTTGTTACAGGATATGATAGTTCAAAAAGGGAAAAGACTGCAACCAAGAATGAATTGAAGAAGAATAACAAAATAGCAATGGATTTCATCTGGGAAGGATTACCTAAACCGGTAAGAGAAAAGGTTGGTAAATGTTAATCAGCCAAAGAACTTTGGGATAAGTTACATGACATATATTCTTCACCCATCGCAGA
>ML782500.1:58410-70677 GCA_009831015.1 Picea engelmannii
AGTTATTGGATAATAATGCTTCATTGATATAGCACTTGGATTATATGGTTAAAAGGGATTAAATTGCTCTATTACTAATTCACCCCCCCTCTCAGTAATCCAACAAAAGTAAATGTGGAGATCAAAAGAAAAAGTACCAAGTCACATATTAACACTGATGAGACAGAATATCAATCGCTTTATTTCATTCCAATAAATCAAAAGAATAGTTCTCTTTACAAAAATATCTAGGGGGGCATGGACCAAGGTCAAACTTAGATGTCCCTGATGAAAACCATACAAAAGGACTCTGACAATAAGTAAAAACTAAACTTTAAAATTTGGATCAGCTTGCCACAAACTGTTTCCCGTTTGACTCTGCACGATATCCTTATCAGTCATGAAACTCAATTCATAAACAGACAAGTCTACACAGACTACCAAAGATAGATCAACACCTTTGAAGCAAGCATCTGAATGATATGGTTCATCCTTGAACCTTGTTGTCTACAATAGGACCCTGATGTCATAAAAGAGAATTAGGTTTTTAATGAATTAAAGAATGAATGAAAACTGAATTATCTCAATAAAACTCAAGAGCAAACCTTAGTATGTTTTCTCCTTCTATTCTCTCCTTGTTCTTCCTTCTCCTTTGGATTTTATGCATTCCAAATTAGTTGAAGTAGTTCAATTACCTCATTTATTTAAGTTAACTAAAACTTAACTAACTTTTAGTTTAGGGGAAGAATTAATAATAATAATAATATAAAGATCTTTTAAACGACAATGGTTGAGTTATGTTTCATGAGTTATTTTACCATTTAGGAAATTAATGAAAGAGGAAGAATGAACGAGGAAACATAGAATTCATAAGATAATATACATATCTGAACATAAGCATGAATAAGAACAAACTATAAAACACCAAAGTGATAACGAATTTCGGCAATCTCGCCTACGTCTCCCAGCCTTTGTCTTAGTGGGTGAGAATTTCCTATTTATGTTCAAATAATTAAAAGTACATTATAACATGCCAAAAAGATTACAAATTGATCTGGTCTTGTTCTACCAGATCTCAAGAACCCGACAAAACTGACGGCACTGAAAACAGATGAACGGAGCTCCCAGCAATGGCTTGCAAAGGTGCTCTCCTTAATGGTTTCCCTGCATAAAAATGGCTTTGGCTTGGTAAATATTCAACATGTACTTGTTCTGAACCCCCTTCCATGGCTTCAAGAGCCTCTGGCTTATATAGGCCTGAAGTTTTCAACAACCTCCCAACTTCTCCCTGAGATCTGGCCTCAAAAAGGGCCCAAGATCCTCCAAAAATGACCAATATCTCTCAAAATTACTGAGAAAATCAATAAAAATCATAATATAAAGTATAAAAACCCACATTTGGCATAAATTCTAGGCGCATCCCCTTTTCCTTAGGCTTCTGGTCACCCGGGCGCCTCCATGTGGCCCTAGACATGCGCTAGTTCATTGGCCCCCTCTTGGATTTCGGCTCTTGGTTACAAATATAGGCCATATGGCCAAGATCTACAAGCTCCATGCGCCCCATGTGGTTTTTATCCCCTGTATTCCATCCTGTGGTTATGCCCCCTGGTCAGCGGGCTAGCCCGACCGACCAGGGATAACCCCATAACCTCCATTCCATGAACTAGCATCTGAGTCTTATTATTTATCACAGGATCGAGGGCTAGCTCCAAACATCATCCCCGCACCAACCATTTAGAACTGGGTCATATGGGAGTGGTCACGTGTATACCATTTTCGTCGGGGTTGGGGCTAGGCCTTATCCCTTAATTCCACCCATATTACAAATCGTTTCAAATTAAATATAAATTTTGGCCCATATAGTATAAGAACTACCATGGGCGGGCTGGTAGCTCGGCCCTGCCAAAATGCTCCCCCCCTACCCGGAGGTCGCGGGTTCAAATCTCGCAGAGTCCAAACAATTTTTCCAATGAAAATGACCAATGGAGGGGTCATGTGGCACCATCACACTTGTCCACAAACATTCCACGTGTCCATCGATGATTCGTCCAGTTGTCATCCAATGTGTCTTCCCAGTCAGCATCCTATCCACGTCAGTCCATGCCAACTATATCTACCACGTCAGCCTGTGCCATGTGTCACCCTTACAGTGGTGCCACATGTCACAATTTGAATCGTCCACATTTACCTTCCCACACCAACGCCAACTCACCCTACCACATCAATTGTATGGTCATACAACCTATACAGTTAGTTTCCACATCAACAATGTACGGACTGTATAGTCAGCATTTTTTTTTACCTTTTTGGTGAAACGAACAGACCGCGATATCTTTCACATACAATGTCTGTTTGAGCCCGTTCAAGTTGTGTTGGGTTCGTATTGACAAGGCCTACGCACATGTATTTTTTGAAGCCATTCTGATCACTTTGATTTTTAGGCCTTCCTGGACCCATTTTGGTCCCGAGATCCAATTTTGGATCAGTGGGACCCCTTGTTACTCCCTTTAATTTCTTAACAAAAATAAACATAATTAGACAATCAATCAAACACATCCCTCATGGTGGCTCCCATAAGCATTTCCACAATTCGAAATTTAAATATCAGTGATATTTCAAATTATATTCAAACATATAATATCCACAATATCCAAAAATAGTTTGTTGTCCAAAACTTTCAGCAGTCCACTGTCCTCAATAAATCAATAATAAACACATAATCAAAAACCATATTTTCCACTTTGAGAGGCAATTTTTCCTTTATTGTTTCTATCCCCTTTTCACTTCCCTGAATTAGCCTTAGGTTGGGTAGAACCTTGAGGCTTGATCTCACTAATGACATGGGAGCAGTCATCTCTCAAGTGCATACGGGATGATACTGACTTGGTTGAGTCACTTGAAGGAGAGGAGGGAGCAGTAGCAGCAGATTTACCTTTGTCATGCACAAAGTGGGCCTCGGTTTTGAGTCTTTTTCTTGTGTGGGAGGACTGTACAGGTGAATGTGCAGGAGCAATCTGAACATTTAGGTTAACAGGTGGAGGAGGAGAAGGAGGTAATGACAAATTTGTCCAACCACGATGGTGGGAGACTGTTGGGTGAATAATATCCTACCATCCATCATTCTCAGGAACTTCAGGTTCCAAAGATACATGAGGAGGCACAAGGATACCAGAAACATGTTGGGGCTCGAAGGGAGGCCTCTCTAGTCTAGGCTAGACTATCCCTTCCCCAATCCAATTGAAAAATCCATCTTGAAAGATTTGGTTTAACTCTTGAGGATCGGCATCAAAATGTATTGAGAATATGGGCCTTCTAGGCCCTCTATTCTAGTTTCCTATGCCCCTATTATTTCAGCAATAACTTCCTCCACTGAAGAAGCTTATCCTATATGTAGCAATTATTAGCAACTAGCTATATACAGACCATGCATGACATTCTCTTAATATGAAACAAAGTTTGGCTTAGCAATCACATAAACCCATCCAATCCAATCCATAAAATGTATTTAATAATTGTCAAATGAGCAGGGGGTGAAATAGGGTTCATGGGATATTTGGGGGGATTGTATTGAGCGAAAAAATGATATCATGATGGGGAGTAAGAACACAATTACTGCTCGACAATCAATTAAATAACTGACTGTGCAACAATACCAAAACATATCAGCTTCCATCTATCTTTGTGTCTTTTTTTATCATTGTCATACAGAGTTTTAATTTAATTTTAGTGAACAGGGTGTGAAAAATGAATTTGGGATCATGAAGGGATTTATAATAAGAGAAAAAGTGAGAAAATGAGAGGGAATTATGTGGATATTGTTCATAAAATAAATTAAATCAATCAACTATCATAACTCTGTTTTAAATTCAATCCAAAAAGAATCCACTTCCAAGACCAAAACATTCATTGTACCTCAATTTCATACAAACTGCTTGTTGTCTCAATAAAACCATTTAATTTCCCAGAATCCTTCAATTTACAACAGTCTGTGTATGCAAAAATTTCCAATTCAATAGTAACAATATAACCATTGGAATCACAGTACTTCATATGCTAATGTTTATATATTTCCCTTTTAAAAACAATCATACTATGCACAATGATTCCATTATATATATCCAACATTCATCCTTGGAAATGAAACAATAATACACCCAGGACAAACAATCAACAGTCACTATCCTCTAACAAAAATCGGGTCTAATTTAAACACACACAGGTTCCTTTTAAATATGGATAGAACTAAAGAATGTTTGATTATTCTATCATACACACAGGTCTTCAACAATATAATGGACATAATCTTGAATCGACAACAACAATCAACCAAAAAATGTAACCCTGAGCTTGATCTTCGTGTGAATCAATATATACAGACTTTTGTTTAAAACAATCATACTCTACACAGTGATTCCCATAAGATGTGTGAAGAGAACATAACGATATTGACACACAAACACCTATTTTAAACTTGACAAGATCATGATCGTGCTTGGTGAAACAATCACTCACACAGGTGTCTTCTTATCTTTAAATGTAATCACGAACATGTTGGCATTAAACATAGTAAGAGAGACCATAATTGACTAGAAGGATAGCTCTTAGGCGGTAGGTAACCCTACTTTTCTTTTATGTTCAAACAGATTCATCACAGAGAGGACACACCGAGATTCGACCAAGATATGTTTTTTGAAGCGAGGGAGCATGTGTCTTTAAAATTTCCACAATCATTAAACTGATAACCCAAAACTTGACAAACCCCAGAAGGTGCCCAAGGAAGGTAGAAGCAAGTCAGATTCCAAGTCAAGCTCTTTAGAATTTAAATGCAGAGAGGTAACAAAAGTCTGTTCAACTTTAGAAAACACAGAGAGCTCATAACCTTCTACATCCTCATATCCATTTACCACCGAGTAACAACCACATGCCACAAATATAACATTGAAAGAACAGAGAGCCATGCTCTTTAAAAACACCACAGTCCTTCAACTTATAACCCCAAGATTTTTATAGAACCATAAGAGAATGACAGAGTGGAAAATAAAGAAATTCAAGCTAGACAACCTAGGCGCACACAGATGCCTCTAACACATTGCAAAGAGGAACGAGGGTTAACTTAAACAATGAAGGGTACTCAAAACACAGAGAGACCATATCTCTTCCAACACCTAGGAGGTCGATAACTTTCAAAAACCATTGACAGTGGGGCCACACAACATAATAGTCATTATTATATCAAAGATGAGAAGGTAGATGTGAAAACTCTTTGTGAAAGTAATGTTAGGACCCAACTCATATCAACTCAGTAAATATATAGGCCTCTATTAAACATTATGGGCCAACCAATATTGCGTTGTGGAAAGCTTCTAGTGAAATGACAATAAAGAATGATCCATCAACAACAGCTCGGGGCTTAGACAAAAGAACCACACCAACTGTCAACAATTGCTTTGCAACTTGGATAAATATCACAACAACGACCGAGAGGGAAAAGGAGTTGGCAGCCACTGATACACCAACTGGTGGTTAAAACCCTTCAACAATAAAACGCAGAGCTTGTTGCACCACTGTTACCATTTTCCATAGAGAATCATCATAACAAACCAAGATGATTGATTCAGTAACCAATGCGCGGACTCTACAATCAATAGCACCCATACTTCGCTTACAAATACCAACATTTCGCAGTAATCAGAGAGAACTCATAACATAATATTTGCATTCAATGGAAAACTCAAGAAAAAAAAAAACCCATGTAATCATGGGCCACCATTTGATTCATAATACAGAGAGTACATCATGGATGGAAAGCAAAGAGCCATACCTATGAGAAAATCGTTTCAAATGACGAGTTGGTAGAGTTTTCCTCTTCGAAACCTGAAATCGCGGAGCTTCCACAACCAACTAGAGCAACAATGCAATTATGCTAGGGTGACGGGCTCAAGGGAGGTTTGGAGTGACGTGCAGTAAATACACGTCACTTCCTCACCTGGCCCTATTCAATTCCATGTACGAGATAGCCCACTAACATAACATCCACCATTAAAATCAAACCATATTCAATCTAAAATTCAATGCCATATCCATGGTAAAGATCTGATACCATATCTATTGTATAGTGCGCTACCTGAGACATATCATAACATACGTTAACCTCTTGCCATAACTTCAAAGATAATCGCATATTAACATTACAATATGTTCCCCCATATAATCTTTTAACAAAAATCACATAGTATAATAGCTAGATCCACCACTTGTATCAACTTATTATATTCATTTGAAGTTTATATGTAATCTTTTACAATGGCCTTAGGACTTATCCATAGTTCATTTTTGTTTTGATCAAGCTCCCATTTCAGTATCCCTTGCATAAATCATATATGTATCAATAACCAATGTTATAACATAACATAGCATAGCACATGTAAACAATATGATACTCATAACCATAGAATTTCCCTGTATCACAAGTAAATATCATAGCATTTAGCCACAATGCATCAACCACCCATTTATCATATCAAATGAGACCAAGACTGCATCATCAAAAGTATAGGACTGTGTAGGAAACCTCATAACATCAGCAACATATAAGTGTAATATGTTGATCTTTGCACCTCTAGTCTACAAGGGAGTCCCACCTACTGGTATTATATTATTATCATCATTAAATAATAGCGCTTTAGCAATCCTTTATGGGTGGAATTCATCATTGCGATTTTAATCGTCAACACACACTTCCCTATAGGGATCCAACACAAGTTGGCCAAGAAATATCCCTATTGGAGACTCCATGAATTTCCTGCTACAACGGAAATTTTCACAGCAGCAACTTACTTGCTCGTTTTACAAATTTCTTACACAAAATATTACTCACAAGCCTATAGCCTAATTCTCCATGAAATTACATCTCCAAAAATTTTCCTTACATGCCCACTATGGTTGCATGTTATCTTACATGACTCCATGCACATTTCCTCTCTTTTACCCAACTATAAAAACTACCATCTCTCCCTATTCAAATTTCCTTTTCTCCCATGCATGTTTACTCTCTCATTTCCCAAGGTTGATTATACTCAAGGCCCATGCTCTCAATAACTATGTGAGATGAATTTTCCCACCAAACCTCTTACATGTATTCAATGATTGGCCTTTCAAACACTCAAAAAGAAAATAGAAGTTTCATACTAGAATAGTTTTAGAAAGGTGAATTGGGATTAAAGACACGAATAACACCCCCCCCCCCCAANCCCCCCCCCCCCCCAATTGGACCCCCCACTCTCTTGTATGTGGACATACATCGTATTTAAAATATAGATCGCTAAGTTGGGGATTTAAAATGGGGATGTTACATTCTGGGTGAAGCCTCTAACATTTTTCCTAATTTCTATTAAATCTATAGTAATGGAAATATGTTTTTCACGGGATTTTGGCCTTCTAGAGTGCCAACAATTTCTATCATTATGACTCATTTTCTTGCAACGAAAACAAACCAAAGATACTATGCCATAAATTTTTTATTTATGGTGATGCTTGACAGGTTGGTTTCTTGGCACCCCAAGGGTTGAAGAAGATCTAGATGGTGGAATCATCTCTTTTTTTCCCTCTTCCAATCCTATATAAGAATATTTGAGTGCCTTTTTACACACTCCTTTTCTAGCTACCTTTTCCTCCATGTGAATGGTTTTTTTTCCAGTTCATCTTCCCTTGACAAAGTTGGTTTGAGATGAACTTGTGTTGGATTATTGTCCACATAATCCTAGGCCTTCATGCTTGGGCCACTATTGAGAACAATGGGTATCACAATCCCTTGGCCTTCCCTACCTATCCCTTGGCCATCATAGCCCATTTTCCTCATGAACTTGGAATTGATGCCTCTAGTGTGATTTTCAAAGTCACCGAAGAATTCTTGAGGAAGGATATTGGAAGATGATTTTACCATGCTTGACTCTATCATGGTGTTTTCTTCCAGAGTGGAAACAGAAGGGGATGGCTTGTTCTTTTGTATATATTCTTGTAGCTTCTCCATGGCCTCTTCCTTTGTTGTGAAATCCTGGTATAGTTGAGTAGTCATTTCGATGAACCTATCCTCTTGCCAATTATCTAGTTGAGTCAATCTCTCCTCCAATTGCAAGAGCTATAACATGTCTAATTATTCCCTCATGGTGGTGAGGGAGTCCTAGTGTTTGGAAGTTATTTTTCTAGCTCATATTCTTTCTTCCTCCAATATAAAATTTCCTCTTGAATATTTTTGTTGAAGTCTCTCAACTCTTCCAGCTTCTCCCTCTTCAAGGTTTTACCCATGGAAATTTCTTCAAGGTCTCTGATGAACCTTCTTTGATACCTTATGATCTGTATATGGAAGGCTTATGGCCTTACCATCTCATCAACCTGGATCCTCTACGGAAACATATTTTGTTCTCTATGCTTGAATGAGAAAATAGAGATATCTATGATAAAATGGTCAAATAAAACAATGTTCATATATACACCATGCAACACTCCTAAATATGTTTGCAAGCTAGGTTTATATACTCTGATTTAGAACTCAATTTATTTCCAGCACTTCCCACTAAAAAATATGGGATATATGGTTGTGGTAGAGTGATTAAACAATCAAATAGATAACTGAGTTTGTTTTCCCTGTAACACCCTGTTTCCCCCAAGTTTGTAAAAATAACTATACAGGCCAAGAACTGTGGCAAACTCAAAAATGTGAATGTGTGATGTGAATGGACCTTGTGAAAAAGGTCGATGAATGTGAATAATATTATGAATATGTATATAGATATATATATATATATATATATTGCAGGACTGCTGAGAGGGGATATGTTGAAAAAGAGACCACGGTGGCTGGAGAAAGGTGGTGGAAGGCACCTGGAAAGGTGGCGTTAACTTCCACTGAAACCAATACTGTATTTGGACTTCACTGGCCCAGAGAACCAAGAGTGGCTCGCTGGCCCGAAATAAATTACTCGCAAGTTGGTAGGTAGATGGCTCCTCGGGAATTAATGAGGGATGGGGGAAGTGAACCGCCCATCCGTGGGAGCCTCGGGCCTAACCACCGCAAGGGAAATCATGCCACACGCAACCTCACAAGAGGGAAATGTGTGAGGAAGAAGCGTGGAGGGGGCAGACGCGAGGGGAGGAAGAGAACTCTGAAAAATACAGAGTGAGTGATAGCAGAGAAGGGGGAGAGTAACCCTCGTTCTCGATCACTGGAAAATAGAGACGCAGTCTGGCAGCATCGTGGTCTCAGCTCGGGGGTGGCTAGTGGTAAATCCTATTGGAATCACTAAGCCTACGGTTGGGTGGAAACGAGCACCCCTCTCAGTAGTTGCATCACCTCTGGTGTTATTTCTGATAAGTGTTATTTGAAGTTAATGCCATAATCGCATGTTCAGTTTTATGTGCTTGTAAATAGTTCTGAATATAAGTGCTTACCTAATGTTTGATTTGATAGAATGGATGTCTGTATATGCTTACATGCCATAGTTATTTTTTGCACAAATGATTAAGTCTGGGACATGAGTTCGCTCCACCGAGAATCGTCTTATTTTCTCAGTTTCTCGTAATATTCTAGGAAGGCCCCTTGAGAGTACTATTTTCCGAGAATTACCCCATAAACCTTGTAACCATACTGAACCTTACCAGAGACTCAATTAAGATCGGGGATAATTTCCCGAGAACCGTCTAAGGGTTCATGCAATCCGAATCTGGAACCCTTATGCAAGAAATAGTAGCTTTCTAAGGTCTCAGGGTCATGGGAGCCTGAAGCTCCGAGAGTTTGAACTTCGTGATTCAAGCTCGGGAGGGATAGCGAGTTCAAATATAGAAAGAAAATACCCTATCGCTTGGTAAATGAATAGTCAGAATCCTTTTAGGAATACCCCAAGCCTATCAACACTGACGGATCTAGAGAAGGAGCGTAGGCGTTAACACCTCGCCCTTTCAGCCTTCGCAAATAGCGATGGGATCCTGGACCGTAGATCCCAGGGACCCATCGGAGCTCTATAAGTCGTCGATCTTAACCTTTACTTAGGTGGGAGAGTGAACTCGACTACGTCCCGAAAGTCCCGAAGACATCGGGACCGTCCACGTTGGAGGACAGGTGGCAGAGATCTGACCATTTCACGTATCGTGGATTCATGAGTTTGGAGGTGGAAGACCGAACCCTTGGAGTTGCGAAGTCCCAAATAGCGAGAAGTAGGAATAACCATTGAGTCAGGACCTCCTCGCCATATCGCATATCAGGGTCTCAGAGGTTGAGGAGAATCAGTTTCGATTGTAGAAGTCACGAGCTTGCGAGTTGCGAGAGCTTGTGCAACACGTGGCACGTCCGCTTGGTGGGACCCATGTGGTTGACAGGTAGTGTGACGATAATATGCCTAGAGAGAGGGAGAAGTGGTGACAGGTGGTGGACACGTGTCGTTTGAAACGGGAGTCAACATCCTGTTAACTTCTCGTACTTCGGGTTCTCGTAAGAAAGGAGCACAAAGGTTCGACAACTCAAGTCGCGAAGTTGCGAGTTCAGAGAAGCCCGAAAGGAGTCAAACCTTCTCTGACTTTCGCATCTCGGGGTTTCTTGAAGGGAAGGTGCCAAGGTTGGACACCACAACTTGCGAAGTTGCGAAATAGCGAGGAGTGGAGACAGTCGTTGGATCCAAGTTGCGGGAGGACCGTTGGATCAGGTACCCCATCACATATCGCGCATTTGGGGGTTCAGAGGTTGAGAGAACCGTTTCTTGACATCAGAAGTCGCGAAGTGATGAGAGCCGAGGCACAAGTGTGGACACGTGGCAGAACCACAAGGTGGGGCTCGCGTGGTTGACAGGCGGACACACGTCGTCTGGGGAGAAGGAGTCAACACTCCATTGACCTCTCGTGTCTCAGGGATTCGCAGGATAAGAGCACGAAGGCTCATCACTACAACTCATGAAGTTGCGACGGGAGCTAATGTTTATCCTATCCGACTGTCACACGCAGGGGGCACTGACAGAAGGGAGCTATACCCCTTTCGTGATCTCGGGTATCGCGAGATTGGAAATAATGAGTCGAGAGCTTCGACTCGCGAACTCATGAGATGGCAAGTTGCGACAAGCACCTTTGGGAATAGGCCTTGGTCATAGCGCCATGGTTGCCTGGGAGTCGTGGAGTTCACACCTAGTGTTGTTCGCACAGGGGAGCTTCCAAAAGGACTTGGATCATAAAATAAACTGAATTATACTTAAGACCGGGAGGTTGCGCAGAGACTCTGTTGAGGCATAGGTGGCATCTGTCCCTCAGGAAAAGGAAAAAACAAATTAGTATGTCATAGAAAGTATGTGACAAATTGGTATCAGAGCATGGTTACAACACTTGGCCTGCTTGGTCTCATGAACGGGTTGCGCAGAAGCTCCGTTCGGAACATTCCTAAAAAAAAGGAGTAACCCCCTGTCTTAACCTTCCTAATCAAAAGACGAAGTTAAGAATGAAAAAAAAACCCTATTGTGTGTGTGTACATGTGAAAATATAAATTATGTACTGGTTGTAAATAAATATACATATTGACTAACAACCAGCGTTTTTATTTTTGCACACAAACGAAAGATCAACCGCGGGAAATTATCAACGCATAGTATGGTGACTCACCATGAAGTGGGAGAAGGCTCCCACAATAGAGACGAAGAGTCTGATGAAAGGAGGGCAGCAGGGACCCCTCCAGGTCTAGCCGAGACTGTGAGGAGCCTCATGGTCGAATTACAAAGTTGTAAGGCCGACAATGAAAGGATGATGAGAGAACAAGAAAAGCAAACAGAAATTAACGCAGTTTTACTTCAGAGTTTATCCGATCTACAAAGACAAATGCAGCATGAACCTGAAACTCAGAAACATGGTCACATCAGTGGTCACACTAAGAGGAGCACCTCAAAAAAGGTCCACCCCAGAGGTAAAGGACAAGCATCGGATGATTCCTCTAAGAAGGAAGCTGGTGATTTGGAGGTTTCTTCTAGCAGTAGAACCAGCTCCTATTCCTGAAAGAAACAGAAGAAGAAAAAGCCTTCCAAAGGTCAAAAATTTGAAGAATTCAGAAAATCCAAACCACCCTCCTTCGACGGTGAAATAAATAAGGGAGAGGAAGTAGAGGCCTAGTTGTTTGGACTAAAGAAGTATTTCAGAGTCCATGACTTTTCAGAAAATATGAAGGCCCGAGTGGCCACCTTCAACTTGAACGGAAAGGCTTCCATTTGGTGGGAAGACCTTAAGAATGTGAAAGGGATTCGCGAGGAGGACCTGTCTTGGGAA
>ML782500.1:80909-105576 GCA_009831015.1 Picea engelmannii
CCTAGACATCCAAAAACCTAACCCTAGGAGATGAAGCGCCAAAAGTCATGTGGGCCCCATTTGGATAAGTTAGTACATCAACTTCTCGGGGTCATAACTTTTGCATACGATCTCTGTTTTAGGCGTATGATAGCCCGTTGGAAAGGTATCGTTGAGGAGATTCATTTTAGGGGCTCAATCATGAATTCAACTATCATTGAGAATATTGACCCCGAAAAACTTTCATTTAGGCCCTCAAAATGGCCCTAGAAGTTAAAAACCGCTAAAAATAGTAAATTGCCAAAATTGCCAGAAAATTGTTTTGAGCCAGTTGGAAAAGGTGGGTGGCCACCAATATCCACCTGGATCTCAATTTTAGGAGTATGATATCCCATTGGAAAGGTATTGTCGAGTAGATTCATTTTGGGAGCTCAATCATGCCTTCGGATATCATTAAGAAGCTCGATCCCGAAAAACCTTCATTTAGGCCCTCAAAATGGCCTCGGAAGTTAAAAACTGCTAAAAATAGTAAATTGCAAAAATTTCCAGAAAATTGTTTTGAGCCAGCTGGAAAAGGTGGGTGGCCACCGATATCCACCTGGATCAATCCTCCCTCCTTAGGAAGCAATGGTCTCCATTGCGTTGAGTGCCCGGGGGAGAGGAAAAGGCATTTGTTCAATCTGAATCTTGGTGAGTTGTTTGCCTTGTTGGACACGTCGCGTTGCTCGGTTTGTGGAAGGCTATCATGAGCATGTGGCTGGAAGGGTTGGACCTTTTTAACTAGTCTAGATACATGAGATTCTTTTGTGCAGAAGGAATATTTACACTTTGTTACAATCTTGTCGACCTGCTTCTGTTGGATAGAAGGTGCTTGGGCTGAGGTTGTAGTGGTTGCAGTATCATTTTGTTCACCTTTTGAACAGATTGTGAAGAAGTTGAATTTTGTAGTATGAGATACTACCTTGCGGCACTTTTTAGGTGGAACAGTAATCGGAACTACCTCTAGTATTCTTTAGAGATGACCCCCCAAAGTAACAATGACACTACGGGGTTGAGACTCATAAACAACATGGCATTTCCACATATATGGTTGGCCCAAGAGGACATCACAGACATCCAATGGGGAAACATCACATAATACCTCATCCTTGAAGGGTTGGATGTCGTATGATAATCGTCATTGTTGGCTGACACGGAGATCTCGTCCTTGGCGAAGCCACCCGATGTTGTATGGTTGCGGGTGTGGTGTTATCGAAAATCCCAACTATTTGACGACCTTTCTTGAGATGAGGTTCTTCTGGCTTCCGCTATCCACAATCAAATGCAGCGGGGTCCCCTTCACCCACATCTGTGAATGAAAAATGTGATCCCCCTCTTTAGGATCTATTGGTTCTTCTGGTTGAATTGTT
The DNA here is from genome assembly GCA_009831015.1 of Picea engelmannii. Classification (NCBI taxonomy): domain Eukaryota; kingdom Viridiplantae; phylum Streptophyta; class Pinopsida; order Pinales; family Pinaceae; genus Picea; species Picea engelmannii. The sequence goes on from ML782500.1 coordinate 82,298, forward strand.
GTGGTCGCGACAATAGCAGTGGGGTCTGCGTCAATGATTTGTCCTTTACCAGTATTTTCAGAATCAGATTCTGAATCAAGGTTCGGCTCCTTGTCTTTGATCTCGGCCACCAATGACTATTTTGAGCGACATTCATCAGTGTTGTGCCAGGGGCTTTTGTGGAAATCACACCATTTTCTGGTGTTCTTCTTTGTCTTCCCGTGACCCTTCTTTTCCTATGGATTGGACTGGTTTTCAGGAGACTGTTTGTTAGGGACATCTTTGTCATACTTTGCCTGTTGCAGATTTGCAAACCCGAAATCCCGTTTGTTCTGGTGCTTAAATTTCTGCTCGATTTTAACAACATATCGATAAGCAGCACCGAGTGATGAGATGTCCAAAAAATCCATTTCAGTTTGGATGTATCTCTATAGAGCCCCACGGTATTTCAAAACCAAATGTCGTTCAAATTATTTGATACCTAGCTTGGTGTGAAAGGTATGGAAGGTATTGGTGAACTCCGGAACTGCTTGGTCCCTCTCTTGGTGCAGTGTGGTCCATCTCATGTACTGTTCCTCATAGTTGCCAACATGGTAATATTGTTCCTTTACCGCATCCACAAAAAAATCCCAAGTGGGATCGGCCACATATATTCCAGACTCCTCTGTGGAACTTTTCTCCCAGTAAGTTTCCCACCAATGTTTGACATGGGGGAGAGATTTAAGGAGTGCGAAGATGATCTTTTCTCTGTCAAAAAAATTGTGAACAGAGAAATAACCTTCTAGCAGATTTAACCATTTGTCTAGGGCTTTTGCATCTATCTGTCCTTCAAATGCAGGAATATCAAAATTAACTTGTACCTTGAAAGATGAGGGATTTCCAAAGTGGTCGTTTGATGAGGATGCGCCTGTTTCTATCGGCAGGCGTTGAAGGATGTGGGAAAAATTCTCCATCATTTTGTCCCTCTGTCGCATGAGAACTTGCTCAAGCAACACACTGATAGGATCGCCTGCTCCGTCGTTTTTATTTTCTTCCGCCATTAAGGGTTTATTGGGTGTGTGAGAGATATTTTCCTCAAGAGAGACAATCTCGAGACCCAACTTGCTATAATCAGACCTCGTCGGGGACATGCACTGAAAAACGATCAAGAGCAACCTGCTCTGATACCACTGATCTGGATTTATTTTCGGCACGAAATGAGAGCGGAGATATAATAAAGAAATGCACAAAAATATCGCAGATATTCAATAATATAACAGAAATGTATCAGATATGCAACCATAAACACAGATATACAGTAATACACAATTTCTATTAATGAAATAAATGGACAGAGACTATAATACAGAGTGAAAGACTCGTTAGAATGGTGGCATCTTATCTCTGAGAAGAGATGTGACGGCTTCTCACATTCGCAAGAAGATAATTACAATGAGGCTCTGAATGCCTTTTTACAATAAACAAGAATTCCAAAAACCATAGACATCCAAAAACCTAACCCTAGGAGATGAAGCGCCAAAAGTCGTGTGGGCCCTATTTGTGTAAGTTAGTACATCAACTTCTTGGGGTCGTAACTTTTGCATACAATCTCTGTTTTAGGCATATGATAGCTCGTTGGAAAGGTATCATTGAGGAGATTCATTTTGGAGTCTCAATAATTCCTTTGGTTAGAAACTAAATCCCAAAAAACTTTCATTTAGGCCCTCAAAATGGCCCCGGAAGTTAAAAACTGCTAAAAATACTAAATTGCCAAAATTGCCAGAACACTGTTTTGAGCTAGTTGGAAAAGGTGGGTGGCCATCGATATCCACATGGATCCTAGTTTGGGTAATATTAGTAATATTTATCCAAGTACAAAAGGAATTACAATTGCTAGGAATAATAATATAACTTTTAGTATTATTTTATTTGTTAGTATGGGCCATAACCTAGTCATTCAACTAGAACCACAAGGTTTTGTTCTTATACATAATCCCAACAATCATATGGCTAGTGCAACATCAAACATGGTTTTTTGCCTCCCCAAGTTATCAAGGAATGGTGATGGTGATATCAAATAATATTGGTTCCTTTATGAATTAGTTTAGATTGCTAAGTGTACCACCACTACATAGATCAATCTAGTTGAGTTTTATACCATGTTGTTGGAAGATATCTAAAATGGTATATGAAGTTTTTTTAGAGTATCCTTCGAGGTATGGCTAAGTAATTGGATGAGGTGAAGAAAAATATTATTGATTAGTTTTAGAATCCCAACTTGGAGAAGCACATTTGTACTAATATGAAAGATATACAATAGATAATCAGGGAGAGTGATTGGGAGTGTGATCAACATTTTCAAGACTTGAAGAATCACCTCTCCTACCCAATCCATGAGACACAATACAAAGGGTATATTATTAGTGGGATTTTTCCCTTGACCAAGATACCACTCATGTAGAAAAAATTGACTACACAAAGAGAATACTTAGAATAGGCCATGAATATTGATGTTATGAATGAGTACTTTGGGAATACCCACATGAATGCGGTAAGCATACCTTATATTAACGCAAAGGAGAGTAACAATAATCTAGAGGGAGGAGGACATGCTGGATATGTAGGAGGATATTTTGTGGGGCAAGGTGGTGGTTAGGGTGTCCCTGTATGATACTACAACTGCAATGAACTAGGACACATATCTCAGTATTTTCCTAATCCAAGGATACCTTGGTCTGGCCATTGTTGGACCACTTTCCATGTAGTAGAACACTACCCAAACATGATACTGAAATGGAACTCTTGAACACAAAAACACAATACCAACCTTATAAAATTGGATCCATGAAGCATTGGAGAATATGGGACCTAAAGAATCAATGTTGTTACATGAGGGGGAGCCCACACATGTGCTTACATTCTAAATAGACGGTCATTCTATATTAAGAAGGCAAGTAATTAGAAGAGATAATTTTGGGAGGTACTAAATATAATTGAGGAAACCAAAAATGTAAAATATATCAGAAGTGATAGCCAAATGGTTGAATCCATATTAATGATCCCAAAGGTTGGGAAAGAACTCAAAAACCACAACCATGTCAGATGAAAGAAGTAGAATCCTTATAGGACATACATGAATTATTTCTATCCCTAATAATAGTTATGGAGAATGATCAATTGAATGGGAGGTTGTGGACAACCTTCAAATAGTTGATTGAAGGAGGAGAGGAAGAAACCATCGGTGCTTGAATACATGATAATCATGCACAATAAATTGGAAAGAAAAATAAGTTGTGGACATACTAAGATTTTAGAACGGATGCCCAAATTCACAGATGTGATCTCTGAGATGTCATGTTGGAATTAGTGTTTTATGTGAACATATTCATAAATAAATCATGGGAATTAATGGGAATCCCATGGTTGGTGTGCTCCCATTTAGTTGAAACCTAGTAAATTATTACAAGATCTATCTGATTGATCGGTTGGAAAATTTTGAAGTCAATGTTGTATACATCAAGACAATTATGCACTTTAAAGTAATTGATATCTTAGATGATAGGGACCATTATCGTACACTTCTTGGGTTGAGTAGGACAATGATAATGATGTGATTAACCTAAAATAGGGAATATGTCCTTTGAAACATATGATGATTGGATGATTCGATCAATGGACACAACAAAGGGACCTAGATACATCAATCTTGTAGATGATGGAATGGATGAATCCATGGTCGAATACATATATATTTTAATTGTTGGCATGTGGGATTACTATATTAAAAATTCCATTGATGTGGCTATTAAATGTCATTGCATGTGTTCATTTTACTCTAACATTTGGTATTTCATGATGAATTGATATAAATGCAACCACAAGCTATCCTATAGGAATTGTGCCTTGACCAAAGTAATATGTTATATCGGTATGGAGTTCAACGATCCCCCAAAATATGATGAAAATAGAAATCTTGAGGACTTTAGGGATAGAATGGAGCAAGAAGTTCCATAGGAACAGTTTATCCTAGAATTAGATATCATGTTGCAAGGTACTCCCACTATAAGGTGGAGGGACATCCATAAAGAATACCTAATCAGTTGGTAGAAGGTACAACCGGCATTGTGGTATGGATTATTTCCACCTTAAAAGATCCAAATAATTGATATTCCTAATTAAGAGGACAACTCTATTCAATTTACAAATCCATATCAAGGAAAAATGAACCCAGAAATCATCATGATGACAGTTGCACAAAGAAATGGGTCAAAGAATGATGCCCAAAAAAAATTTGGGTTCACAACTTCATCTACACCCTTGCACCTATTCCAAAGGCCTAGTAGATACACGTCAAGAGAGGAAGCTATGGGTGAGTTTATGTAAAGGATTCTACTCCAATTTCTTATATATATTTAATACCCTTGGTATTACCTCTGCATTGCAATCAATTAAGTCCCTTTTATTCGATAATTAGTCAAGAGGGTCCCCACAATACATATGTGGGTAGCACAAGACATTCGTAAGAATGAAATTACCAAAGAAAGATTTGGAGAGATTCAAGGGGTATATGAAGTGATACCACAAAAGAGAATAAGACGCACATGAAAAATATGACCCAAACAAGTTGTGACACCTTACATTTAGAGAACCTAAGGGGGAGAGGTCAATGAAATAAAAATAAATGAACCAAATGGTGAGATATTCAAGGATCCATTTAAACTAAAATAAATGATCATTGTGATAGAAGACCAATTGTGACTCTCCTACCATATAAATAGTATAATAAGTTGTGTATCTTCTAAGTTAGTATATTGAATTGTTCCTACAAAGCTTCACGAAGATGAAGGGAATCAAAGGCAAGTTGGGGGGAATGAAAATTGAATTAAAACTAGATTTTAATCCTATAAAGAATATGCCTTATGGGTGAAACCTTAGGATCAAAGAATAGGTGAAGGAAGACATCAACAAAATGTTGAAGTTCAAAGTTATCTTTCTCATGAATTAGTTGTAGTGGATCACCCTAATATTCATTCAAAACAAGAAGGAAAGGAAGGGAAAATTTTTGGTCTTTGTGTACTTTCTAGGTCTAAATGTAGCTTGTGTATGTGATCCCTTCCTCGCCCCTTTTAATGATGAAATTTTAGATCATTTTGGGGGGTAAGTAATATTACTCATTTAATGATGGGTTTTCAAGATACCATTAGGTTTTTATTGTAGATGAAGATAGGAAGAAAACAACATTTTCCAATGAATGGGGGTGATATGCTTATAATGTTATTCCTTTCAGCTTAAAGAACCTTATACAAGAGAGGGAGTCTACAAGAGAACCTTTTAGCAAGACAAGTAGCAGCATCCAGATATCATGATAACATGGATGACCAAAGAAGGCTAGGCACTCAAGGAGTGCTAGTAGACATCACATTCACTAGGAAACTCAAACAAAATATCACATGCATGTTCAGCGTCGGTGAGTAGCCCTAGTGTGTCCCTTGTCATAAATCATAGGAGGAGACCTAAGTTGGATATTTTTCAAGGAGATAATAAGAAGCTTAAGGCACCACCATTTGATGTAGAGTATAGGAAGGGAGAATATGTTGAATCCTGGTTGTTGGGAAAGAGAAAATATTTCCAACTGCATAATTACTCATCAAACCTAGAAACGTAAATTTCCATATATCATCTTCAAGGGAAGGCTTCCATGTGGTGGGACCAGCTGAAACAGGTCAAGCATATTGATGAAAAGATAATTTCCTAGAAGCAGTTCAAGATATCTTTCCAACAACAGTACTTGTCAAAGCATTACTATGACAAGAAGATGTGAGAATTATTTGATCTCAAGCTAGTAAATACGACTATGGAGGAGTATGTGAAGAAAATTCTCGAGCTTATGAAGTATGTGGAATTCAATAGGGATGAGAAGGTGAAAATTCAATGGTTATTGAGTGGGTTGCCATCATTTTACAAAGATAAAATCACATTTGATGAGCCTAAGGCTTTGGAAGAAGCCATGAGGAAAGATAAGCATTTGTATGAGCATAACAAGGGAAGGCTGACTTTCCAAAAATCCTGGGATGATAAGAAGAGAGACAAGATGGATCAAAGAAAGAAATGATTCAAGACACCTTTTGAAAGGAATATCTCTCAAACATATCAGCAAGGACAACTAGCACAAGGTGAACATAAAATGATAAACTCCTCAAGAACAAGGCCAAGACAATATCCCATAAAGTGTTGAGGATGTGAAGGAGACCACTTGTACAAAGATTGTCCTCACAAGGGAGATAGGAAGAGGACTATGCATAACATTTAGGAAATTGATACATTGGATGGCATGGGCAGGAGCATGCCAAGGATTTGTGTAGCCTTGGACAACAGACAAGCATATTACCAATCCCACGTGGTTGAGGTAGAAGGTAAGATTGATAATTGTTAAAAAATTGTAATTGCAAARAGTATTCTATTTATTATTGAGTTATTATTCATTATATCAATCCCCTTTTGTGGATTGATCATGTCGGGCATTGTAATTGACCAAATCCCCTTTTGTGGATTGGTCAAACCCTAAATATATTATGCAAATTGAGAAGTCGACCCTCGGGCCATTTAAAGTGGTTTTAACCACTCAGAAGACAAGTCGGCCCTACCTAGTGAAGAGACACCTTTCCAGCACCTGCCAGTTTGTATAAATAAAACAATCCAGCACCTCATTGATCACTCGCTCATCTAGTGCGCAAGTTTGAAGGAAGTTGCAGTTGTCAATTGTTGGAAGAAGGAAGAGAGAGAGGCGCATTGCTCAGTAGAGGATATTCTCTAGTGTTTGGTTTATTATCTTGGCATTGTATTGGCTATCTATATTAAGGAATTTTTTGCTAGGTTTTCTCCCCCATGAGGGTTTCCCAGGATAAATGTTGTGTATCTTGTGATTGTGTTTCTATCAGTGATCCTATCTATGCTATGGTTATCTAGTAAATTGAAAAGAAACCTAATAATATCTTAAACCTTAACATGGTATCAGAGCTAAGTTGAAGAGGGCATCTTTCACTGGATAAAGAAAAGCTCATCACTGATTGTAAGAAAAGATCATCACGGATTGTAAGAAGAATCTCGCTGCATAATTTGAGATGAAATACCTTGGCCTAATGCACTATTTCTTAGGTCTTGAGGTTTGGAAGAGACCAGAGAAGATCTTCCTTAACCAAGGGAAGTATGGAGTTGAAATACTGAATAGATTTGACATGTTGGAGTGAAAATCCATGAATACACCCATGGAAACAAAGTTGAATCTCCTGGTTGACACTTCATCGGAATTGATTGATGCTACATTGTATAGATAGATCATCGGATCGTTGATGTATATGATGAACACCGGGTCAGATATATGTTTTGTTGTGAACACCTTGAGTCAATTTCTAGTAGAGCCCAGATGTGTTCACCTAGTTGTTTCAAAACATGTGATGAGGCACCTTAAGGGTACATTATATTGTGGTCTCAGTTATAATGGAGATTGTGACTTCAGACTGAGTGGTTATATCGATTCAGATTGGGCTGGAAGTGTCTCTGACAGAGAGAGCACTTCAAAATGTTTTTTCAGTCTGGGGTCAGCCATGATCTCATGGTAGAGTAGGAAGCAATCAAGCATTGCTCTCAGCACGGCAGAAGCAGAATACATTGTTGCATGTTCTGCCAGTTGTGAATCCATATGGCTTTGGAAGTTTTTGACAGGTCTATTGGATCTGGATATGGAAGCAACCTTGATTCTATGTGATAACCAGAGTTGCATAAAGATTACAGAGAACCATGTGTTCCATGACAAGACAAAACACATAGAGATCTGATATCATTACATCTGTGATATGGTGCAGAGAGGAGCCATAAATCTCCAGTATGTTAGCACGGATGAGCAGGTTGTTGATGTGTTGACCAAGCCTCTATCTCATGTAAAGTTTGAGCACTTTCGAGATAATCTTGGTGTAGTCCGAAAGGACCTCCCTCGAAAGGGGGAGTAGTGTTGATTTCAGCCTAGTGCTAAATATTTCCATCTTTGTGTTGATGTTTTTGTGATGCCAGCCTAGTGCTAAAGATTTCCAGCTTCGTGCTGATGTTGTTGTGATGCTAGCCTCGTGATGAATATTTTCAGCCTCGTGCTAATGTTTTTGTGATGCTAGCTTAGTGCTGAAGATTTATAGCTTCGTGTTGATGTTTTTGTGATGCCATCCTAGTGCTGAAGATTTCCAGCTTCATGTTGTTGTTGTTCTGATGTCAGCCTCGTGTTGAATATTTCCAGCCCCGTGCTGATGTTTTTGTGATTCCATCCTTGTGCTAAATATTTCCAACCTCGTGTTGGTGTTGATGTTGATGAAATTCCATCTTTGTGTTGAAGATTTTCATCCTAGTGTTGATGTTGATGATGCTCCAACCTTCGTGTTGTGATGTTGTTGTTGTTGATGATGCTCCAGCCTTTGTGTTGTGATATTGTTGTTGATGATGCTCCAGCCTTTGTGTTGTGATATTGTTGTTGTTGATGATATATCAGCCTTGTGATGTTATTGATGATGATGTATTATTGTTACACTAATCCATGTTGATGCAGATGATGATGATGTCATTCCATCTCCCTGATGTGAATGATGATATTGATGATGAGAAAAAACTTCTAATCATTTTCAGATATGTCATTCAGTGTTCCAGATGTTGTTGTTGTTGTTTCCCTCTTGCTCTCTGTCCTGATGATGTTGTAGAATACCCTTCTTGTTAAGGGGGAGTGTTGAAATATTGTAACTGCAAAGAGTATTCTATTTATTGTTGAGTTATTATCCAGTATATCAATCCCCTTTTGTAGATTGATCATGTTGGGCATTGTAATTGACCAAATCCCCTTTTGCGGATTGGTCAAACCCTAAATATATTATGCAAATTGAGAATTCATCCCCCAGGCCATTTAAATTGGTTTTAACCACTCAGAAGACAAGTCGGCCCTACCCAATGAAGAGACACCTTTCCAGCACATGCCTGTTTGTATAAATAAAATAACCCAGCACCTCATTTGATCACTCACTCAGCTCACTCATCTAGTGCGCAAATTTGAAGGAATTTGTAGTTGCCATTTGTCAGAAGAAGGAAGAGAGGGAGGTGCATTTCTCAGTAAAGGATATTCTCTAGTGTTTGGTTTATTATCTTGGTATTGTTGGCTATCTATATTAAGGAATTTTTTGTTGGGTTTTCTCCCCCATGAGGGTTTCCCAGGATAAATGATGTGTATCTTGTGATTGTGTTTCTCTAAGTGATCCTATATATGTTATGGTTATCTATTAAATTAAAAAGAAACTTAATAATATCATAAATCTTAACAATAATCATCCCATATCTATTCTAATTGATTCTAGATCTAGTCATAGCTATATAAATCCAAAAATAGTTGAAAGGTTTAAATTGAAGATATGTAAGAATGAAAATTCTTGGTTGGTTCAACTAGCCACTGGAACCAACAGGAAAATTAGTGAACTTGTCAAAGAATTCCTAATAAGAATGAATGGAGTTAGCACTAAGGTAGATTTGAACATCATACCACTTGGGTCATCTGATTGGTTAATTAGTGTGGATTGGTTGGATAAGCATCATTTTGTCCTAGATTGCTACAACAAGGATTTTACATGCCTTAATGAGGAAGGAAATTCAAGGATGGTGAAAGGTATTCCAAGACCTATATCATCAGAGAGAATTTAGTATTGTGACTAAAAATAAGTTTTAGGAAAGGGTTCTATATATATGCAGCCCATATGAAAAAACCAACAAATGATAAATATCCAAGTCTTGAAAATTACCTAGTATTGAAGGAAAATCAAGATGTGTTTGGGGAATTACCAAGATTTCCACCAAAAGAAAGGAAATGAATTTTGTATTGACTTAATTCCTGGAGTTTCCCCAGTGTCCAAAACTCCCTACAAAATTAGCACGCTAGAGATAAAATAATTGCAAATGTAGCTAAAAGAATTGTTGAAGAAGGGGTACATTGCCTAAGTGTCTCACCTTGGGGTGGCCCAAGACTATTTGTGAAGAAAAAGGACGGAATTTGACATTGTGTATTGACTTTAGACAGCTAAATAAGGTTACAGTAAAGAAGGTGTATCCTCTTCTGCATATCAATGATATTTTTGATCAACTGAAAGGAGTAAGGATATTTTTGAAAATTGACCTAATGTCAGGTTACCATCAAGTGAGAATCAAAGAATAAGACACCAACAAGATAGCATTCAAGACAAGGTATGGATATTATGAGTTTTTGGTGGTGTCATTTGGCCTAACAGATACACTAGCTACTTTTATGTGTCTAATGAATGGAGTGTTCATATATTACCCAAACAAATTCATCATTGTATGCTCGGATGATATTATTATCTACTCCAAGATAGAGGAAGAACATGAGAAACATTTGAGGATGGTGATACATGTTTTGAGAGAGCACAAATTGTATTCCAACTTAATCAAGTGCACTTTCTATCAAAGGCAAATCCATTATTTGGGCCACATCATCTGATAGGAGGCATAGTGGTGGACCCTAAGAAGATTTAATCAATCAAAGGTTGGTCGGCACCAAGGAATTTTGTAGAAGTGATATCCTTTATGGGATTAGATGGATATTATATGAGACTCATTGAATTTTTCTCCAAGGTTGTACATCCAATCACTTCACTGCAAAAGAAGGGAACAAATTTTAAATGAACTACCAAATTTGAAGAGAGTCTCCAGTACTTGAAGGAATTGTTAACCAATTAACTTATTTTAAGGGTTGCATGTCCAAATGAGGATTTTGTTGTGTGCACAGATTAATGCAAGGAAGGGATTGGTGGAGTACTTACACAAAATGGGCATGTCATATGTTATGAGTCAAGGAACATTAAAGAGCATGAAATAAGTAATGCTACCCATGACTTAGAGTTGGAAGCCATAATTCATGCATTAAAAATGTAGAGGAATTATCTCATGGGAAGAAAATTCAAGATGAAGATGTATCATTGTGGTCTAAAACACTTTTTTGAGCAACCAACATTGAATTCCAAACAAACTAGAAGGTTGGAATTTCTTAGTAAATATAACTTCAACATCAAGCACATCAACGACAAATATAATAAATTGGTTGATGTACTTAGCAGGAGGGTGCATGAAATGCATGCTACAACCATTAGCATGTATTGTTCATATTTTAAAAGAAGAATTTTAGAAGTTATAGCATCAAATCAACATTATGCACAAGTTGCAGAAGGCTTACAATAGGAAAAAATATCATTGAAATCTAAGGAATACAGGATGAAAGAGGATGGAATATTGTTGTTCAAGGACAAATTCTATGTTCCTAACACTTAGGAATTCAGAAATATAGTGTTGAAATATATGCACAATATACCATATATTGGTCATCTGAGGTACCAAAAGACAATTGTGGCAATAAGAGGCTAGTATTTATAGCCTGGAATGAAGAAATATGTGGTTGATTACATAGCAAAGTGCATGGAATGTCAAAAAGTGAATACTGAACACAGACTTCTAACATGATTGTTACAGTAATTGCACATTCCTAAATGGAAAGCATTGATATTTATGATAGATTTCATCACCAATCTACCAAGAACGGGAGGGAAACATGATTCCATCGTGGTAGTGGTGGACAAGCTTACAAAGGTTGCACATTTTATAATGTTGAAAATGACTCACAATACAGCAAATATTACATAGATTTATATGAAGGAAATTTCCATGCTACATGGTTTACCTAATTCAATAGTTTCAGATAGAGATTGCAAGTTCACTTCAAACTTTTGAAAGGGGTTTTTAAGGGATTTGGAAATAGAGAGATTTATATGAAGGAAATCACCATGCTACATGGTTTACCTAAGGCAATAGTGTTAGACAGAGATCCCAAGTTCACTTCAATCTTTTGAAAGGGGTTTTTAATGGATTTGGCACTAATTTAAATTTCAATACAACATATCATCCATAGTCGAATGGGAAGACAAAAAGGATCAACCAGATAATTGAAGATATGTTGAGAATGTATGTAATGGGCAAGATTTCCTTGTGGGAAGACTATCTTCATTTGGTTGAATTTGTTTACAATAATGGGTATGAGGAATCACTGAATATGAGCATGTGTGAAGCCTCGTATGGAAGAAAATGCAACACACCAATGAGCTGGGATAACCTAGAAAACAAAGCAGTTAGTGGACCAGAATTGTTAAGGGAAATAGAAGAGAATATGGTAAAGATCATGTCAAATTTAAAGGTTGCTCAGGACAGTAAAATGAGTTATGCAAAAAAAATCAAGACATATAGAGAATTCAAAGTGGGTGAGCTTGTGTTTTTAAAAGTAAAGGCTAAGAGGAGCTCGTTAAGATTGGGAAGTTTCCCAAAGTTGGTAGCGAGATATTGTGGGCCATTTGAAGTTCTAAATAAGATAGGTGTGGTTTTGTACATGCTTGCATTGCCTACATTCATGAGAATGTGTAATGTGTTATGTGTGTCTTTATTGAAGAAATATTTGTTTGATCGTAACCATGTGATTGATTGGACTTTGATCCAAGTGGAGCACAAAGGGGACTTCCGGGTGGAGCCAGTGCACATCTTGGATCAAAAATTCAAAGTACTTAGGAACAAATCCATCAGCTTGGTAAAGGTCCAATGTACCTGCTATATTCCTGAAGGCGCCATGTGGGAGAATGAGGAGACCGTGTTGGAGGAGTACCCACAATGTTTTGCAAAATTTGAAGAAAATTGAATGTACATTTGTATATAAGTGTGCAAAGCTCCATTTTGGCAGTTGGAGTTCTTGGAGCCACAACTCGAAGACTTTATGTATGACCTATGTTGAACCCATACAAGGGAAGTGGTACATACTGAGGAATTGCAATTCAAATAAAAGGGTAAACCTCCTTGGGTTGAGAAAGTTGAGGGGAACGAGAGATTGTTGGTTGGAATTGTTGCGAGAATTGTAAACTTGCAAAAGTATCAAGTATTATGATGTAAAATTGTGTACATGTATATCGATATGGTGTCGTGCATCAAGGATGGTGAAAATTTTTGGGGAGGGGGGAGGAATGTAATATACCTGACCCCCTAAACCCTCTTAGGCTGGTGGGATTTCAAATTTCCAGTTCCATTACACTTCAGGTCTTCAATTTTCACCCCTACTCAACCTCTATCTCACATGGCGCACACATGGACTTCTTTTTCACATCATGTTGTTGTGACAAATCCACATACTAATCACCCTTCTTCCCATCAATTTCATGACAAAATGTTGCTATCAATACTAGGGAATAAACATCCTTGATCGAACAATTTCGATTCACTCAGCCCGACCACATCGATGGTCATCGGTGAATCAGGTTTCTTCCCCATCGGGAAAGCATCTTACACAACCCATAGTTCGTTCTTAATCAACTTCTTCAACATATTTTCTCCTGAAATATCCAACGGTCTTTGGGCTTTGAAATCAGTGCCCCAATCTAATCGGTACCTCAAACTACCTGATGGATAACGCCTCGTTCATCCTCCACTTAACACTTTGGCAGGTGGGGTCTACATCAATATATAGATGTGAGTGCATCGGGATACCTTACATGTGGATTGACAAATTCTATCCACTCATAAATTTCACAATTCGAAAGTGGTCACTCCAAGTGATCACGAGACCTCCCAACCGGATCTTCCCGATAAGAGTCACTCTAACAGATCTGAAGGTCATCAAACCTTCACATCCAACAGTCAGGGATCACTCGGATCTCACAGCTACCCAGCATTAACTTGCACACCACTTTGACAAGAATTATTCTTTGGGGTGGATCATCCAAGATCCAATTGCCTAGGACTCAGCAACATCCACACCGACACATCTATGGTTATCCTTGCCCTCATGCTCTCAACATTGGACATTTCCCATAGAAAACTCCTCCTATGCATTATCTCGACTTTCCTCATCTCGCTTCTTTCGATAGAATTATCAGCTTAACGCTCCAAGCATATATGGTCTAGATCCCATTATCCTAATCTCTGATAGAATATCAACGACTCACAACCTCTAAGGACTCTCCCATCAAGAGTTCAACAAGACTATATATTATGGGTTTTTCAGAAGGTCTCTCCTTCTGATGGGATTTCTCCCAAATCTCGAAGCTCTGACAAATAGTCCATATGTACTCCTTCCACCAAATCAATGACTATCCTCCCTTTGGGTTGAAATAACAGGTTTAAAGGATTATTCCAAGAGTTAACAGTCCCACAGTCTTTTCCGATGATTTTATTGCAAGGGTTTAACTCAACTCCTTTAGATTGTTAGAACATTCCCAACAAGAAAGAATTCACACTACCCAAGAACCCCCAAATGAATATTTTATATACTGCAAAATTTCCATTTCAAAAGGCAGGGAAAACACAGGGTTATCGGTCTATATTGGATTTCCTCATACAATTATCACAGTTACTTCATAAAACACTTAAATAATTTTATATCACTCCATCCAATCACTCCATCCAACTCAGCATTTAACATTCATTCATCGCATTTAACTCATTAAAATGAAAAAAAATATAGTCTATGACCATTATTAAACATTCAATAGACATTACAGGTAAAACCACTTGTATGTTCAATAATTCTTTCCAACTGACCAACTGACTGAGGGGAAATGTCTTTCCACCCAACCGTAGGCTATGTTGTACTTTTCCTTTCTACAGCATGCCACCCCTGTAGTAGGCCATGATACCACCAGAGGACTCTCTCAGTTGACTTCCAAGTCAAAGAATGGATCGACAAAGTTACCCTCCTTCACTCCACTATAAATAGAAGAAGTTTCCCTCTTCCCACTGAGCTCGGGACCTCCATGATTTTATCAGGAACCTTCCCAACTGGATTTTCTCTGCACAAGGGATTCCCTTCTCTTCTACACAATCCCTCGGTGACCTCCCCTTACTAGTGTTGGTTTTATTTCCAGTAAGCACCAAGTCATAGTCCTTTATTTCTCTAGTCTGGATATGGGTCTTCTCTGTTCCACGGTGACCATTCAATTATTGGGAAAGATTCTATTTTCTTCAGAAAAAACTTCCAGGTTTCTCTTTGCTACTCAAAGTTGTGTGTGTGATTTCATCTACCCATTCACATCACCATCAATTTGTGAGTTTGTGAATCATCTATGTGTGTGTTGGTTCTATAGTCCTTTGTGTGGGTGAATTGTATCTGCGAGTATGTTGTTCATGTGCATTTGCATGCCATGTGTGTGTGTGTGTGTGTGTGTGTGTGTTTTCCCTCTTCCTCCTTATTCCTTCTTCCCCATTGGAACATTCTCTTCCCCCTCGGGATCCCCGATGACTTCTGTCAGAAGTAAGCCCTCAATGTTTGGCTCTCAAATTGAAGGGGGAAATCATATGTACTCTTGGTTCATGCTTCATCTGACCCTTCACTCTTCCAAGTACCAATTCAAACAGTAGTTGTAACTTCTCAACTACCCAACCTAATTACCATTAACAGGTTTCATGGGGTCAAGAAAATCCAGGTACATTCGACAGGTTATGCATTCAAGTTATGTAGGTGCAGGTTGGATTGTTGGCAAGCTTCCTAATTTCTTCATTGAAACTTCCAAATTCCAGCTCACCAGTCCCACTCGTGGTATCATGGCCAGTACTTCAAGGTTTCTTTCTCGGTCATTTGTCCGGTGTTTTATTAACATAAACACAATTGCATGTTTCATTAATCATAATACACGAATTATTAAGATAATTACAGTCATGGGGTAAAACGGGGTGTTACATTCCCCTCCCCCTTAAGGAAACATTGTCCTCGGTGTTTTTAACAACATATATGCAATTTACAAAAAAAAAAAAAAAAAAATGGGTAAGCCATATTCATGGAATATTTCAGTTCCCAAGTGGCCTCATCTATGCCAAAGTGCTTCCATTGCACCTTGACCTGTACAACAACTCAGTTCCATAGCAATGTTTATTTCATGTTCAGGATGTTTTGAGGATCGTGGTGGAATTCTCCCTCTCATTCCACCTATATCACAGTCCGATCAATAACATTATTAGAATCATGAATATACTTCTTTAATAAATACACATGGAACACATTGTAAGCTCTAACAGTAGGTGGCAGGGTAAGTTTGTATGCCACTAGTCCCACTCTCTCTGGGACTTCAAATGGTCCACAATACAGGGGTGCTAACTTGGCACAAGTTCCCATCCTTAGGGATGTTCTCTTGGGTTTCACCCTAATATATACATGATCTCCCACCTTAAACTCCTTATGAGTTCTTTTTCTATAAGCATAGCTTATTTTTCTATCCTGGGATGCTTTTAAATTTTTCCTTATTTTGATCATTGCATGCTCCATTTCTATATGCAAGTCTGGTCCAAGTTAGATCATATCCACTGGACTATCCCAACTAATTGGAACTCTTCATTTCCTACCATACAGAGCCTCAAAGGGGCTCATCTACAATGATTTTTGGTAACCATTGTTGTAGGAAAACTCTACCAGGGGTATATATTCCTCCCATTTTTTGGTTTGATGCACTTTATTTAAACATGTCTTCCAGCACTTTATTTACCCTTTCGGTTTGACCATATGTTTGAGGATGGTAGGTCATGTTTAATTCTAGTTGTGTTCCCAATCCTACAAACTATCCTTTCCAAACATTCAAGTTGAATTTTGCATATTTGACTCAAATGATAGTCTTGGGAAAACCATGCAACCTAAAAACATCTTTCATAAAAACATCAACAACATCTATAGCTTTAAAAGTAAATTTGATAGGGATAAAGTGAGATTCCTTACTCATCTTATCTACTACTACCATGGTTGCATCATGTTTCTTAAATGTTCTTGGAAAACCTATGATGAAATACATGGATATTGTCTCCCAATTCCACTCTGGAATTTGAAATGGTTACAATAGTCTTGCAAGGTGCTTGTCTTCAACTTTGACTTGTTGACACTCCAGACACTTTGCAATATGCTCAGAAATATATTTCTTCATTCCTTGCCAATGATACAACTACCTCATTGTTGTTATCATCTTTTGATAACCAAGATTACCCACATAAGGCCTTCGATGAAACTCATCCATAATGAGGTGCTTAGGCTCTGTTGAATCAGGTACATACAACATGTTATTATATAGCAATATTTCATCTAATGTAAGCTTATATCCCTCATACTTCTTCATGTTTGGCTCTTGCTAAAATCCTGCTTTTACCAAAATGAAAAACTTATCTTCTTGCAAGATATTTTTTATTCTTTGTTTGATGTCAGACTCACCTACACTTGTTGCTACTAAGTGCATTGTCTGCACACTTCATCTAAATGCATCTTTCACTCGATTTTCCTTCCCTTTTATGTGTTTGATTTTGAAATCAAACTAGTTAATCAGTTCCATCTGCCTAGCTTGTGTAGCGTTCAACCATGGTTGATCAAACAAATACTTCAATCCACATTGATCTGTCATCAAGACAAATCTTCTTCCAAGCAGGTAATTCCTCCATGTCTTCAGAGCATTCATAATCACTACATGTTCCAAATCGTGGGTCACATATTGTTTCTCATGCTCATTCAAACTCCTTGATTCATAGAAAATCACTTGTACTTATTTCATAAGAAATCCATCAAGTCCTTCCTTGCAAGCATCAATGAAAAACATTAAATCTTTCTCAGGGTCTGCAACCTTCAAAACAGGGGCATTGGTCAAGATATTTTGTAGCTGCTTAAAATTGGCTTCACACTATGTTGACCATATAAACTTCTTCCCCTTTCTCTGCAATGAAGCAATGGGATGAAAAATATTATAAAATAATTTAATAAACCTTTTGTAATACCCAGATAATCCCATAAATGATCTTACCCTGGTTACATTCTGAGGAGATGGCTAGTTCATGATTTCCTTAATCTTCTCAGGATCTACTGCCACTCCCTCTGTTGAGATTATGTGGCCCAAATACTGGATCTCTTTCTATAAGAAATCACTCTAGCTATATTTTTCATATATATAGTGATCTCTCAGCACCTATAACACCAACTTAAGATGTTCTTCATGTTCTTCCTTGGTCTTGGAATACATTGGAATACACCAGGATATCATCAACAAATACTAGGATGAACATATCCAAATATTTATTGAGAACATTGTTCATCAAACACATGAAGGTGGTTGGTGCATTGATAAGCCCAAATGGCACCACCAGAAACTCATAGTACCCATAACTAATTTTAAAATTTATCTTGTGGATGTCTTCATCCTTAATCCTGACTTGGTGATATCCAGATCTCAAGTCAATTTTAGAGAAGATTGTATCTCCTTTGAGCTTATCAAAAAGATCATCAATCCTAGGAAATGGATATATGTTCTTGATGGTAATCTTATTCAATTTTCGGTAGTCAATACACAACCACAATGTATCATCCTTATTCTTCACAAACAATTGGGGTGCTCCCCATGGTGATACACTCAGCTTGATATACCCCTTATCCATCATCTCCTTCAATTTCACCTTTAACTCTACCAGCTCTGGCATACTCATTTTGTAGGGTACTTTTGATGTTGGTACTGCTCCATGTTGACTTTTCATAAGAGATGATATTGTATATGCATATATTATTACAATGATGAGTGTTCCATATATATAGAACATATGGTGACCATCCATGAAAGGATGTGTCCCTTGGATAATAAATAACTACATATTTATTATTATTATTATTATTATTATTATTATTATTATTATTATTATATATATATATATATATATATATATATATATATATATATATACTTTGTATTATAAATATCATGTCATATATTATATGATATTTTATATATATATATGGAAAAATGTATTCCCGATGTTGTTCAAACATCAACACTCCAGGTACAATATCTATTGATAAATCGAGATCTCACTTATGAGAAATTCCAGGTACCTCCTCGAGCAATACATATTTAAATTCCTACAACTTTGGGTGGTCCTCAATCGTCAGTTCCTTATTCTCTACTACATTGATCACTTGTATTGCATAGAAGGGGCACCATTTTCGACTAAACTTATCAAGTTGCAGTGTTGATATCTACCTAACTGATACTATCTTTTGAATGCCTTACAACACCCTCATGTTTCCTTCTTCATCTTCACATTCTAAGGTCTTGTCGTAGAAATTCAATCTTTCCTTACGGGCAACTATCCATTCCATGCCTAACAACACATCATATTATCCTAAGGGTTGGATGTTCAAGGTTGATTGAATGTGCAATCCACTCATTTCAAATCGACAAGCCTTTATTACCTCTACCATTTTTCTCTTAGTCTCTGTGACTAACTAAACCAACCATGTTTTTGCATGTTTCTTTCTTTGTAAGGAATATGCTTCAACAAATTGAGGTGAAACATAACTAAGATTAGAACTAGGGTTAATTCAAATAGAAATGGGTTTTTTGGAAATTATACCTTCCAGCTCTACCACAAAAGATTTGTGGTCTGCTTGTTGATTCTCAATAGTTTCATATATCCTCGTCACACTTATGGCCACATCATAGATTGTTTTATCCTCCTAAACATGGTAGACTCTTTTGTTGTCATGTTTGTTGAGGAAAAGATATGAATTGATCTTACTCAAGCCTTTTCAGATCTTTCTTGGCTAAAACAAGATAGATGGGAATATCACCCTATGTTTATAACCTCAAAATAAAATATTGCTGAAAAAATCAACATTTATGTAATTTTTTTACTATAACATATGCAAAAGTAAATGTAGAGATGAAAGAAAAAATACCAAGTCAATAATTAACACATATGAGACAGAAAGAAATCGCTTATTTCATTCCAATTCATCAAAAGAATCGTTCTCTTTACAAAATTCCCTGAGGAAGTTTGGACCAAAGTCAAACTTAGATGTCCCCGATAAAAACCATACAAAAGGACTTCTGACAGAAAGTAAAAAACTGAAATTTAAAAGTTGGATCAGCTTGCCACAGATTGTTTCCCACTCGACTCTACACAATATCCTTTATCATTCATGAAATTTAATTCACAAACAGACAAGTTTGCACAGAGTATCAAAGATAGATCAACAACTCTGGAAAAAAAAAGTGTTTGAATGATGTAATTCAGCCTTGAATCTTGTTGTCTACAATAGGACCCTATTGTCATAAAAGAGAATTAGGCTTTCAATAAATTAAAGAATGAATGAAAATTGAACTATCTCAATAAAACTCAAGAGCATACCTTAGTATGCTTTCTCCTTCTATTATCCTCTTGTTCCTCCTTCTCTTTTCGCCTTTAAGCAATCAGAATTAGTTGAAGTAGTTAAACTACCTCTTTTAGTTAAGTTAACTAAAACTCAACTAACTTTTAGTTTAGGGAGAAATTTAATAAAATAATAATAAGGGTCTTTAATAAATAATAACTAGTAGGTGGGACCCCTTGTGACTCCCTTTAGTTTCTTAACAAACATAAACACAACTAGTCAATCAATCAAACGCATCCCTCCTTGTGGCTCCCATCATTATTCTCATAATTTGAAAATTAATATCAATGATATTTGAAACCATATCCAAAAAATATAATGTCTGAGATATCCAAAAATAGTGTGTTGTCCAAACACTTCAGTAGTCAACTATTCTCAAGAATCAATAAATAAAAACACTCAAAACCATATTTCCACTTTGGGAGACAATTTTCCCCTTGTTGTTGTTGTCTCCCTTTGATTTCTATGAATTTTCCTTAGGCTGTGTGGAGCCTTTAGGCCTGATCTCACTGATAACATGAGAGAAATCATCTCTCAAGTGCATGCGGGATGAAACGGATTTGGAAGTCACTTGAGGGAGAGGAGGGGGAAGCAATAGCTTTTTCTTTATCAAGTGCATGGTGGGCTTCGGTTTTTAGCCTCTTGATAACGTGGGAAGATTGTACAGGTGATTTTGCAGGGGCATCTTGGAAAATTGGGTTAGTCGGTGGAGGAGGAGCAGGTAGAGACAAATTGGGCTAGCCAGGATGTTGGGAGACCGTCAAGTAGACAATATCTTGACATCTGTCATTTTTAGGGACTTCATGTTGTAATGAGACATGAGGGGGAACTGGGATACCAGGGACATGTGGGGGTTGGAAAGGAGGCATTTCTAGCCTAGGTTGGACCACTCCTTGTCCAATCCAGTTGAAAAATCTAGCTTGGAATAGTTGGTTCAACTCTTGTGGATCTGCATCAAAATGTGTCGAAAACCCTGGCCTTCTAGGGCCCCTGTTCCAATTTCCTCTTCCCTTGTTATTTTGGCCATGGATTCCTTGTCTAAATAAACTCATTCTTGTATGCAACATTTATTAGAAACAAGTTTCTTTAACAAACCATACATGACATCTCTTTAAATATGAAACAAAGTTTGGCTCAGCAACACATCAGACTCATGCAATCCAATCCATAAAAATCATTTAATACTTGTCGATGAGTAGGGGGTGAATAAGGGTTCTGAGATATATGATGGGTTGTATTGAGAGAAAAATGATAAAATGAAAGGGAATAGATCATGGTTACTACTCAACAAATCATCAAACAATCAATTGTATTGTAATAACAAAACATAGCAATTGTAACTCATCTATGTGCCATCCTTCAACTGCTATAATACAGAGTTTTCATTTAATTATAATTTAATTTTAAGAACAGTGCGTGAATAGTGAATCTGGGAATGTGAGCGGATTTGTAATGTAAGGAAAAGTGAGAGAAAAACAGGGAAATAACGAATATTGTTCATAAAGCATAACTCTGTACTAAAATCAATACAAAAAATACCAACACCATATCAACAATCACTGTGTATCAAACTGTTTTTTGTTCCAGCACTTAAATTTCTCAAATCTTCTCATTTATAACAGTCTGTGCAATCATACTCATAATCGAAACAACTTTCCATTAAACAATCCTGTTAAGAAAATGCTTAGTCTTTAATTTATTTTCTTTCCTTTTAAGAATTTAAAGAAAACACACAGCAACATTACTCCACCTCTGCATCAATATAAATAACATACATTGTCTACCAATTCATGATTGGCTCAATCTAAAATATACACAGGTCCCTTTCCAAACGAACAGACTTCCAAAACATGACCGATTTCACACATTCTTCATCATATCAACTAATAAGATTTTGAAACAAAACCACACTCAATATAAAACCCAAGCTTCATCATTGTCGATGTAACCATTCATAATATCCATGATGATTCAATAATAGATGCACAGTGAACATAATGAAATACACATAGCCACCATTTCCATAATTAGCTATAACCCCGATCAGCCCTAGCTAAACACACAGGAGTTTCCAATTTGCAACTAAGACCATGCTGTAAGAACACGGTGAGTGGAAGTATAACGAAAAGGAGGCAGCCCTCGACTGCATATTATTACTCATTCCCAATCGTAACTTTTCAACCAATTTAATCATATAAAGATGAGATAGGGACTCAACGAAAAATTCCATAACCACTCCACTTGATAAACCAATCTTTGACAACCAAGAAGATGCCCGAAGGGAGCAGAACAGTTGGAGATTTGAGATCGGGTTTTGTCATAAAAAAATACAAGGAGACAATCAAGAGTGTTCTCATTCATCAATAGCATAGAGAACTAGAGGTCCTTAGAGACATATCAACCACAGGCAAAAATCATTTCGATACAAACACAGTAGTAAGCCACAGGGTCTCCTTATAACTCCCAATATGGGTAATGGAACAACAATTAGCCACAGAGGAAATAATGACGGGTAGGGTAGAAAACAAACTGATGCATAAAGTGTGTTTTGCATTTTCATAGTTGAGGTGGATGTCAATTGAACAGTGGTAGTTACCAAGAACACATAGAGATATAACCTTTGTCTATTTTCTTAAGAGTCGAACCATTTGAAAACAATATCGGTGAGGACGCCTAACACTGAGGCATAACTTATATCACCCCACAACCATACATCATATATATCAACGTTATGGCCACCCTAAGACCGATTCTTGAGATACTTTGGTGACAAGACAATGAGAATGAGCCCACAACCATGACTCTAGTATGAAAAATACACAGCAAGCAAATGGCAATATGAATGTGACTAGAGAGGGTTACACTCATGACTGTGAGGGAACTGTTAGAAAAACAGTACCGCGAAGCAATAAAATAAAACAAATGCAGAAACAAAACACAGAAGACACACAATACAAGAGAGACACAGATTTACGTGGTTCACCCAGTGTGGGCTACGTCCACCAAAGAAATTGCCAGGTCCTTCCTTTATTATTATCCA
>ML782500.1:109458-161811 GCA_009831015.1 Picea engelmannii
CAGTTGTTAGAAAAACAGGACCGCGGAGCAATAAAATAAAACAAATGCAAAAACAAAACACAGAAGACACACAATACAAGAGAGACACAGATTTACGTGGTTCAGCCAGTGTGGGCTACGTCCACCAAAGAAATTGCCAGGTCCTTCCTTTATTATTATCCAGCAAATAAAGGGATACAACCTACAGCAAAACTCGTTGTAACTTCCTCTTCTTTCTCTCACAGTCTCCTCTCTCATAATACAATATTCACCATCAATCATAGTCATGATACATTTCCCTCATGAAAAGAGGGTTGCCTTCTAGGGAAAAAAAACCCTAACTTAATCTCTACCGTTAGATCTGCGACCTTATAATGAACGATCCAGATTTACAATGAAATTACAATATACTTTTATAAGGCAATTTTTGCTTTGGGGGCCCACTTGCCCCCGGACGCCGCAGAGGGGGTACCCCCCCTCTGTACTCCCCCGTGTGGAAGAGTGTACATACTTCTGGGGTGTAAATACTTCATGGGGTATAAACACGGTTGAAGGCAAGGACCTCTGAATCAGGAAGATAATCAGGCTCCACAACCAACAGGAACAACCGGTAATAATACACAGAGTGAAACCCTCAACCATTAATACAGAGCGATATATAACTAATTCACTTATTATCCACAGAGACCCACCACGATTTCAACCAACAGAGAAACCAACTCAACCAAAAATCAATTCTTTTTCTTGCAATCCAAACAATTACACAGTCATCTTAGATAGAAATAACACGCATTTACACAGTTGCAATTCTCAGGAAAACACAAACCCAAGAATTATTGAGCCATTGTTTGTTCATACACAGAGCATAGTTCATGGATGGAGTCAAAAAGAACCATACCTATAACAGAGAGTTCAAAAGGGAGAGTTGGTTGAGCATCTTTCTTCCAAGCTTGAAATGCGAAGCTTAACCACCAACAGACTGAAATGAAACAAAGAACCATACTAGGGTGACGGTCAATGGGGGGATTATGGAGTGACGTGCATTTACTACACGTCTCTTCCATCTCCTATCCTATTCAATTCGAAGTACAAGATAGCCAACATTCACCAATGCATTAACCATGTAATCAATTTCCAAACCATTGAAATATGTGACGATATTCCTTGCCCAATGCGCCACCCAACATCACACGTTAACCTTTGCCAAGTTTCCATGCCATATCATATGTATTGCAATGTTATATGCATCCCAACATAAATCAAATGAAAATCACATAGCCACTAACCAACCACATAATAGTTAGGACTAACACTAACATCCTTTACTTTTCCATTTGCACATAACCTTTAACATAACTCAAACATAGATCTCTTCCCTTTTGGATTTTTTTTATAAGTTTCTTTTCTTTGTTTTGGTTATGTTGTTACTAACATGTTTCTTGTGTGTATGTGGCCAGGTAGTAAATCACGATGATTTGTGACATGAATAAATCATAGAAACTGTAAACACATGCCCATTATAACATAAAAATTAATGCTTTGAATTGCATAAACATCCCCTAAAATGCATCATCCACCTGTTACTATGTCAAAAGAAACCAATATTGCATTGTCAACCATGTAGGACTGTATAAGCAGCGTCGAAACAACAACAGAAAAATGTGTGATATGTCTATATTTGAGCCTTCAATCTACAAGGGGTCCCACCTACTAGTATTATATTATTAGCATAGTTTAAATAATATGGATTTAGCAATACTTTGTGGGCGAAATTCCTCGTTGCAATTTTAATTGTCAACAATGTTGTCTGTGAGGGAAATCTCTCAACAAATTTTCCTCTCCACAATGCCAACATTGTAGTGGTACTTTATTTTGCTCTACTTTCTTTGTTACCTATTATGCTGGTCTATTTCCACTATGAGATGGAAATTTATGTTGGTGCATACTTCTGCTCGGTTGACCAAACGGGGCACGTTTCTTGGGATTTTTATATTAGGATGGTTTAAATCCATTTCTATGAAATCCAGGTTTATCCTTTCTCTTCCAATCCTTCAGAGGCTCATCCCTATGCTTGGATTGGTCATAACAACACTTGGCCTTACTAATGGTATCCTCCAAGGTCTTAGGCTCATCAAACTCAATCCTATACTAATAGGATTGTGGAAAACCATTGAGGAAACATTATGTTCTCGCTTTATCATCCTTAAGGTATGGAACATACCTCAACAACTACAAGAACCTATTGGCATAAGAATTCATGGTAAGTTTCCCTAATTTGTGTTCATGGAACTCTTTAATCTTTCCATCATAGTACTTTTATGATAGATAAGCCTTCCTGAAATATTTCTCAAATTGCTTCTAGGTTAGCTTTCTTTCTTTAAATCCCTTAACTTCTTCTAGATACTTCCACCATACGGAAGCTTCTCCATTCAGATTGAACATGGTTATATTTTCCTTTGTATTTTATGAGTAATCGTGTACTCAAAAATATTTTCTTAGTCCCAACAGCCAAGCCTCGGCTTCTTCTCCTTTCTTGATTTCTCCATCAAAGGTGGGTGGCTTAGCCTTCTTGAATTCTTCTAACAAAGAACTCTATGAGTGTCTCTTTTTCATCTTCCTGGAAACACTAGATCCAATATCACTACTAGACAGTTCCTCTGTAGTGGTATTCCTATTATATGACTCTGTATAAGTTCCCCCACTCACTCTACTTATCTTAGAATACTAATTCATCTTCCTAGAAGAACTTCTTCCTACATAGATATGGCCTAGTCCATGCTTTTGGACATCTGAAGGGCTCTTCAATTTATCTAATGGTGTAGTCCTACATTACTAATGGTTGGACCTTGTTGCAAGTGTTTATGAATCTCAAAAAGACATTGCAGCAACATTGCATTCAACTCTATCTGCTCAGCCTGAGCTCTCATGAGTCTTTCATTGTCTACCTTCAAAATTCTTATTGTGTCTACCAATTCTAGAGGGGTTTCTCTAGCCCTTCTTTCATCAGATTCTTCATATCATAAGTGTGAGGTGTCCTCCATACTATGTTTCACCATTCACTTATGTTTCCCTTTCAGTGTGCCCTACATGTTGAAAAAGTGAAACATTATTATCCATTTTATTAAAATTATTGGCATAAAATTCTCGGCTTTGTCAAACATCAACATGTTTTGACAATCTTGAGTCAGGACTTCATCTTGTGTATCATTCATGCTCAAACCATTGTCAGTATTTTTTAACACAGTCAAATCATTCAAAATTACAACATATACTTTTATCATATAAAATTTCCTTAACAATTAAGCGGCCTTAGCGACCCATTTAAGACTAGAGTTTGAACTCTTCTCTAATACCACTATGTAACACATCTGACCCCCTAAACCCACTTAGTTTTGTTGGATGTCAAATTTCCACTTCCATTACACTTTAGGTATTGCGATTTCACCCCCACTCGACCTTTGTCTCATGTGGCGCACAGGTGGACTTATTTTTCATAGCATGTTGTTGTGACAAATCCACAAACTCATCACCCTTGTTCTAAAACATGTCATGATAGAATGTTGCTAACCAGACCAGGGAATAAACATCCATGATTGGAAAATTATGATCCACTCGGCCTGACCACATCAACGGTCACCTTTGAACTGAGTTTCTTCCCCATCAAGAAAGCAGGTTACACAACCCACAATTCATTCTTAATCAACTTCCTCGACAGCTCTGCTCCCAACAGATCCAACAATCTTCGAGCTATGAAATCAGTGGCCCCGAAATAATCAACACCTCAAACTACAAGATGGATAATTCCTCACTCGTCCTCCATTTAACACGTTGGAAGGTGGGGTCTACATCAATTTGTGGTTGTGAGTGCATCGGGATACCTTACTCATGGATCGATGACTTCTATCCACTCGGAAATTCTACCATCGGAAAGTGGTCACTCCAAGTGATCACGCGACCTCCTGACCAGCTCTTCCCAACGAGAGTCACTCTAATGGTGTTACGTTTTAAGATAATATTAGGTTTCTTTTCAATTTACTAGATAACCATAGCATATATAGGATCATTGAGAGAAACAAAATCACAAGATACACAACATTTATCCTAGGAAACCCTCATGGGGAAGAAAACCCAGCAAAAACTTCCTTAATATAGATAGTCAATACAATGCCAAGACAATAAACCAAACACTAGAGAATATCTTCTACTAAGGAATGTGCCTCTCTCTCTCTTCCTTCTTCCGACAACTAGCAACTTCATCTTCCTTCAAACTTTCACACTAGATGAGTGATCTGAGTGAGTGAATAAATGAGGCATTGGCTTCCTTTATTTATACAAACTATCAATTGTTGAAAAGGTGTCTCTTCATTGGGCAGGGACGACTTGTCTTCTGAGTAGTTAAAACCACTTTAAATTTCCAGGGGAGCAACTTCTCAATTTGCATAATATGTTTAGGGTTTCACCAATCCGCAAAAGGGGATTTGTTCAATTACAATTCCTGACATGATCGATCCACAAAAGGGGATTGATCTAATGAATAATGACTCAATAATAAATAGAATACTCTTTGCAGTTACAATATTTCAACACTCCCCTTTAACAAGAAGGGTATTCTACAACATCATCAAGAGAGAGAGAGAGAGAGACAGCAACAACATCAACAGCATCTGGAACATTGACTGTCATATCTATAAATCATCGAAAGTTTTCCTCACCATCAATATCATGATTCACAACAGGGAGCTGGAATGGCATCATCATCATCTTCATCAACATGGATTAGAATAACACTAATACATCATCATCAATAATAGCACAATTTTGATACAACATCAACAACAAAAATATCGCAGCAAAAAGGCTGGAGCATCATCAACAACAATAGCATCACAGCACAAAGGTTGGAGCATCATCAACAATAGCAGCATCATAGCATGAATTTTTGAGCATCATCAACATCATCACAAGGCTGGAAATCTTCAACACAAAGTTGGAATATCATCAACATCAGCATGAGGCTGGCATCACAAAAACATCAGCACGAGGTTGGCATCACAACAACATCATCATGAGGCTGGAAATCTTCATTACGAGGTTGGCATCAGTACAACAACATCAGCATGAAGCTGGAAATATTCAGCACTAGGTCGGAATCAACAACATTTTGTGGTACTCTGACAGATCCAAAGGATCTATCCAGGAATCAAAAAGATTCCCTAGGATATGAAATCCTAATGGAGCTACCCCGTGGTACTCTGACAGACCCAAAGGATTTGCCCAGGAATCATAAGATTCCCTAGGATATAAAATCCTAACTGAGGTACCACTACTGATCAGGATACCATAGTATCATCTACACCACTCCCCCTTTCAAGGGAGTTCCTTTCGGACTATA
Organism: Picea engelmannii; assembly: GCA_009831015.1. Lineage (NCBI taxonomy): Eukaryota > Viridiplantae > Streptophyta > Pinopsida > Pinales > Pinaceae > Picea > Picea engelmannii. Next base: position 114,830 of record ML782500.1, read on the forward strand.
CCAAGCTTGTCTCGAAAGTGCTCAAACTTTACACAAGACAGGGGCTTGGTCAACACATCTGTAACCTGTTCATTTGTGCCAACACATTGGAGTTTTATAGCTCCTCTCTACATCATATCACGAGTGAAGTGATACTGGATCTCTATGTGCTTCGACTCATCATGGAACACGTGGTTCTCCATCATATTTATACAACTTGGTTATCGCATAGAATCACGGTTGCTTCCATCTCCATATCAAATAGATATGTCAACAACATCTGAATCCATATGGCTTCACAACTGGCAGAACCTGCAACAATGTATTCCACTTATGTCATGTTGAGAGCATACTTGATTGCTTCCTACTCTGCCATGACGTCATGGTTCACCTCAGACTGAAACAACATCATGAAGTGCTCTTTCTATCAGAAACACTTCCACCTCAATCTGACTTAGTGTAACCACTCAGTCTGAAGTCATGATCTCTAGTATAACAGAGACCAAAATCCAACATACCCTTAAGGTATCTCACCACATGTTTTGCATCATCAAGGTGAACACATATGCGTTCTACCTGATACTGACTCAAGGTGTTCACAGCAAAACATATATATGGCATGGTGTTTGTCAGATCCAATGATTTGTCTATATAGCATAGCATCAACCAATTCTAATGAAGTGTCAACCAGGATCTTCAAATTTGTTTCCATGGGTGTATTCATGGATTTTCACTCCAACATATCAAATCTCTTCAGTATTTCAACTGCATACTTCCCTTGGTTAAGGAAGATCTTCTTTGGGCTCTGCCAAACTTCAAGACCTAAGAGATAAAGAATTGGGTCTTTCATCAAACTCTATAGTGATATTCTTCTGCAATTTGTGATGTGATTTCCTTCATCTTGTCAAGAATACATCATATACATATAGTAGTAACATCATTGGTTCATCATTAATAACCTTGAGATAAAGGTTAGAATCAACTTTACTCTTGGTAAAGCCCAAGATTGTCAGGAAACTGTCAATTTTTCCATACCAAGCTCTAGGAGCTTGCTTCAACACATACAGAGCTTCCTTCACCCAAAAAACATGAGTCTTTCTATATTCAATCTTCAAATCAAATTTTCTCATTACATTGTACCAATCTGGTACACTTGCTCAGTTGCAACTCAATCTGCAAAATAATGTGCTAGATCTATGTTCTCTCTGCAAAGCACTATTTTTCTCACTGCCTGAGAGTATGTCCTCTCCTCTTTATGCAATTGTTCCTTCTAGAACTGGGACTCTACACCTGTAGCTGCTCTGAGGATGAKAATGATTGTTTCATCCTCATTGTGGATGCTAAAATCTGTGAGTAACTCCTCTTATTCTATCACGGGAACARCTTCATCTGAAATTGAGAGTGGATCAATAACTAATACTAAAGGTAGCTCTTCTTATTTCATGGAGGCAACTCTATATTTCACAGTAGTCATGTCTCCATGACCCAACTAATGTAATACACCAACTACCACTCAATTTTAAATAYGGGGATTTCTCCCCCTGCATCTCATACTATATATGAATCATGGTTGTTCTACTTGTCTTCATTAATATTGGAACTATTTCTTCAATTAATGGAGTAAGTGTCTCATCATAGACTTCTCCCTCTTGCTGGGAGAATCCTCTAGAAACACATCAGGCTTTGTACATCTGAAACATTCTTGATCTGTATAGATCAATCTTGGAAGTTAATATTGAATTCTCTTCTAGTCTCGCGGAAGAATGCATGTCCTGGTCTTTTTTATTGGATTCCTTCTCTGTTACTGAAACAAGGGAATCTTCCCAGGATATTTCATATCTCCTTAGAAGTTTCTAAAGCTACAATCTAGTCTTCTCATGACATTTGTCTCCCAGTCCTGGAATTTGTCTCTTCATATCATCCTTTCTAAGATCAGTCTTACTCTCGATTGCTTCTCAGTCTACAAGGACTTCATTATCTCTTATGGGGTATACTTGGTGTTGAATACCAAGTCTAAATATGAAAAGTTGAGTCAAACTTCAAGTGAATTATGTTTCCTGTCAAGGTGGCTTCATTATCCTTTGAACAAGTCTATTGTGAGTTCGTGTTCTAATATTCGGTCATCTTTGGAGCCTTTTGCTCCTTACAATCAATCGTCGTATGAGATACTCTGGATCTCAACAGATAGCTTCTTCTCCATCTTCTTTGGTACATGAATGTATATGGTTATGTGCATAGTCTGCTTCATGTCTCATCTAATATGTTTCCTTCTACAACCTTCACTATAGCTTCCTCAGGGTTATCACCTATGACCTGAAACAAGGTCAACAAAACAGGAAGAAAGAATAATACTCTTTTGATAATAGTAAATAAAACAATAGCACGAATAATCATCATAGTAGCTCCTTTAGAGCTTTAATTTGTGACATGTCTGAAACAAGGATCAAGAGTAAGAAATACAATATGAAATGAGATCAACACTCTTCAAGTGTTGTGATCAAACATTCATCTAAGGTAACCTGGAATCAACACAAGAAGTTTCTCCTAGAGGAGTTTTTAGTTGTATCTAGTAAATTATTACATTAAACATTTATCTATATATGCTCACATGCCACCAAGCATAATGCTTTTTGAAGACTGCTACCTCAACTATAGTGTTTACTTGTAATGGGGTAGTTATCAACTTGTCATGTGCAACTTTGAATCTTATCAACTTAATTAATCAAACCTGGAACCTGGAATCCTATCCTCAAGAATGAGTGTGTTTCTTTTCTTCCAAGTCTCCTTCACTCAAGATGACAAGTGATTTATTTAATATGTCTTTTGTACTAAGACAATAAGCTATCTTGACAGAAAGTTGGGTTAGAGAATAAACTCTATGATCTCAACTTTAATCCATCTAATACCTTGACTTTAATTTTGACCAAAGGTTAGTATGATGGTCATAGCTTCAACATGCAACCTAGATCAAAATAATGTCGTAACAAATAGATTCATATCAGAATAATCAAACCTGGGTTGCATTATTCCTCTGAATGTGTTGGATCTTGATATCCTTCTGGATCTATGGCAAGATATCCCTTCTCCTGCAAATACCCTTTAAAGATTAACAATTTAAACATTTGTGAGTACATACCTTTGATAGCATTTGCAGGTAGTTGCACCATCTGGTAGCAACAGTAATAATTACCAACCCCTTTTAAAACTTCAAGGGTGACTTCAAATGGTACTGCAGTTGATACCTCAACTGATACTACAACTATAATTGATACTGCAACTGATTCTAAAACTGCAACTGCAACTTAGGGTTTTATGAGGAAACCCTAATTTTTCAAACTTCAAATTTTGAAATTTCGATCCAAGGGCTAGATGCGTTGAGCTAAGGCGAGTAAGCTGGTACAGTCAAATTTATGAAAATCCAAATTTTACCCCTTGAAATTGAGCTTGCGGAAATTTTTGGACTGGTACTTCTGGTACTGGTTCTGGTTTCCTGGTTTTTTGGTACTTCTGGTATTGGTTCTGGTTTCCTGGTTTTTTGGTACTTCTGGTTTTCTAGTTTTCTGGTTTTCTGGTACCAGTGAAAACTAGGGTTTCACTTTCCAAGAGTTATATCTACTGAAAAGTGTGTTGAAGGTCCCAAAGAGTTCCCTAGGCTAGGGTGCACTTTTCTAGATGATTTTTAGGCTGAAATTCATCTTCAATAAAAAGCCCTGATTTTCTTGTACGGTGATAGTGACGTTTTTCTTTATCTAGTGAAAGATGCTCTCTTAAGCTTAGCTCTGATACCATGTTAATTTTTAAGCTAATATTAAGTTTCTTTTCAATTTACTAGATAACCATATCATATATAGGATCACTGAGAGAAACACAATCGCAAGATACACAACATTTATCCTGGGAAACCCTCATGGGGAAGAAAACCCATCAAAAAATTCCTTAATATAGATAGCCAAGACAATGCCAAGACAATAAACCAAACACTAGAGAATATCCTCTACTAAGCAATGCGTCTCTCTCTCTTCCTTCTTCCGACAACTGGAAACTGCAACTTCCTTCAAACTTGTGCACTAGATGAGTGAGCTGAGTGAGTGAACAAATGAGGCGTTGGCTTCCTTTATTTATACAAACTGGGAGGTGTTGAAAAGGTGTCTCTTTGTTGGGCAAGGCTGACTTATCTTCTAAGTGCTTAAAACCACTTTAAATTGTCAGGGGGGTGACTTCTCAATTTGCATAATATGTTTAGGGTTTGACCAATCCGCAAAAGGGAATTTGGTCAATTACAATGCCTGACATGATCAATCCACAAAAGGGGATTGATATAATGAATAATTACTCAATAATAAATAGAATACTCTTTGCAGTTACAATATTTCAATAGATGGATCTGACAGTCCTTGGACATTCACATCCAGTGGTCAAGGATCACTCGAATCTCATAGTTTATCGTCATTTAATCAGCACACCACTTCAAAAAGAATTATACTTTGGGATGGATCATCCTAGATACAATGGCTCAAGACCCTTCGACATCCACACCGACAGACATATGGTACTCATTTCCCTTGGGCTCTCAGCATCATACATTTCCTATCAGAAACTCCTCCTACGCCCTATCCCGAACTATCTCGAACTCCCTTCTTCTAATAGACTTATCGGCTTAATGCTCCAGGCATCTACGGTCCATATCCCATCAGCCTAATCTCTGATAGAAGATCAATGGCCCACAAATTATTGGGACTCTCCCATCAGAAGTTCACCAAGACTCTACATTTTGGGTTTTCCTGAAGGTATCTCCTTCTTATAGGATTTCTCTTGAAGCCTCAACCTCCGAAGAATGGTCAAGATCTACTTCTTCCACTAAATCAACGGTTGTCGTCCCTCTAGGTTGAAATAAAGGTTTTCAATAGGTTTAAAGGATTATTCCAAGACTTAACAGTCCCATAGTATTTCCTGACATTTTCCTACAAGGGTTTAACTCAACTCCTTCGGGTTGTTAGACCATTTTGAGAAAGCAAGAATTCACTCTACCCAGGAACCCCCAAATGAATATTTTATATCCTGTAAACATTCCATTCCAAAAGGAAGGGAAAACATAGGGCTATCATTATATATCAGATTTCCTCATACAATTATCACATTTACTTCATCAAACACTTAAAGGAGGTTATATCACTCCATTCAACTCAACATGTAACATCCATTCATCACATTTAACCCATTAAAATGACTAGAATACGGTCTATCAGGCCCTTCATATGGTATATTGTATGCCCAACTTCGCCTCTCTTTTACCCTATTTCCACTCCAATTTCACACTCATTTGTCAGTAATTTAATTATTTAAAAATGAATTGGCTCTTAGGATTAGCGAACTATGTTTTGGTTATTTTTCTATGAAATAAATTAGGATGTTTGATTAAGTTTCTTTCATTTTGAATATGTATGTGTCTAATCTACGGTATGAAGTGTGGGATCTTTCCTTTGGCCAATAATAAAAACTATGGGCATTATAACAATGGTTTTGAAGGATCTTGAATAGGAAATTTGATCATGTGGATAATCTCATGGTTAATGGGCGCCATTACTTTGTTTTTCTATTTTAGGGAGTTGTTGGAGTCGTTGCTTCCTTAGATAACTAATTCTATGGATTGTGGGGCTCATTTGGAGCATATTTGGATGAGGATATTGCATCCCATTCACTGTTTGGGTATCTTGGACACACCTGCAAGTACCATTGTTGTTATGGACGAGTTTCTCCGTACACACATTGCCCACATAAACGTGGATCGAGCCATCTCATCCCTTGAATCGAGTTAGGCATATGATTTAGTTTTTGCTATGTTTAGACAGTCGGTTTCTTTTGTTATTTTATATCGGGATTCAACCCAATCATATATATGTATAATATTTGGCCCAAAAGGAGGTGATTTGGACATAGGAATATTGTTCAGAAGATGATGTAAAAGAATTGGAGTTTTGGGAATAAAAAGAAGAGCACCCAAACCTCTGCATTCTTTGTTGGTTATCTCTTGAATGTGTGAATGTTGATTCACATTTTCTAAGCTTTGTTATAATCCCCCCTCCTTGATCTCTAGAGGGGGCCCACTCTAGAGAACATGAGTTATGGATCTGATGTATATAAATTTTATTTATGTTAGCATCTAGCTTTACTTTGCCGTTGTTCTATTTCATTCACAAGTTGTGGAGTTCTAGGTTATTTCCATGGGTTGCATGTTCTTTTTAATTCCCATAGCTTAAACTATTTATTATGTTATTTTCTACATTTACTTGTTAGCTTGTGATCAAATGACAAGTGTATATTTATGCATGATGATAAATCATAACAACAATATTCAAACAAAGCATGGTAGCATTATGCATTACCTCACAAAGCCAGGGACTACTTGAACTATCACTATCATTCATGCTAAATTAAGTGTGTTTACTTTTCCGCAAGTGTGGTGTATTTTGATTTCCCGCAATGCAATTTCCAATTCAAATTAAGTTGTATCCCAAATATACCAAAATGGAGCATTGTTGTAGGATGGTTCAATCTTGAGGATTGAATAACTGAATGCAGCCTGATTTTACAACACTTATGGATAAAGTAGGATATAACTTAGTGATGCGGTTCCTTTCCATAATTTCACTTTGATTTGTATATTAACGACGTAATTTCCTTTTCTTAGGAGAATATTAGGAAACTAGTACAAGTTAAGACTTTGTATCCCGCACATACAGTGCACGACATCTCGCAAGAATATTGGAAACCCTAGTTGATAAGATAAAATGCACACATGCTCCTGGTTAAATAGAAAACAAATAGAAACATTGACACAGTCTATAACCATTATCAAACATTGATGAGACATTACACGTAAAAACATGTACCTATTCAAAACCAACCAACTAACTGAGGGAAAATGTCTTTCCACCCAACCGTAGGCTATGCTATATTTTTCCTTTCGATAGCATGCCACCCCCATGTCAGGCCATGGTACCACTAGGGGACTCTCTTAGTTGGCTGCCAAGTCAAAGAATGGATCAGGAAGGTTACTCTCCTTCACTCCACTAGCAACAACAAAAGTTTTCCTCTTCCCACTCAGCTTAGGACCTCCACGATTTTATCAGGAACCTTCCCAACTGGATTTCCTCTACACAAGGGAGTCCCTTCTCTACTACAGATTCCCTCAGTGACCTCCTCTTACCAATCTAGGTTTCCTTCTAGTAAGAACCAAGTTAGGGTCCTCTATTGCTCCAGTCTAGATATGGTTCTTCTATGTTCCAGGGCGACCATTCAATTATTAGGCAAGCTCTCTATTTTCTTCAAAAAAACTTCCTAGTTTCTCTCTCCTGCTCAAATTTGCATGCATGAGCTCCTCTGCTCCTTCACATCACCATCTGTTTGTCATCCAGTGACTCATCTCTATGTGTGTTGGTTCATTGTTACTCTGTGTGGGTGAATTTGTTTTGCAGGTATGTTGTTCCTGTGCATCTGTGTGCCTTGTGTGTGTGTGTGTGTGTGTGTGTGTGTGTGTGTGTGTGTGTGTGTGTGTGTGTGTGTGTGTGTGTGTGTGTGTGTGTGTGTGTGTGTGTGTGTGTTTGTTTTTCCCATCTTCCTCCTTATTCCTTCTTCCTAGTTGGAACATTATCTTCCCCCTCGGTATCCCCGATGACTTCTATCAAAAGGAAGCGCTCAATTTCAAGCTCTTGAATTGAAGGAGGAAATCCTATGTACTCTCGATTGACGCTTCAGCTGACCCTTCACTCTTCCAAGTACTAATTCAGACTGCAGTTATAACTGCTCAACTACCCAACCTAATCACCATTAACAAGTTTAATGGGGTCAAGGCAATCCAGGTACATTGGACAGGTTATTCATTCAAGTTATGTAGGTGTAGGTTGGATTATTGGAAAGCTTCCTAATTTCTTCATTGAAACTTCCTAGTTCCACCTCACCAATCCCACTCGTGGTATTATAGATAGTATCGCAAGGCTTACTTCTCATTCAGTTTTCTAGTGTTTTCATTAACATAAACACAATTACATGCTTCATTAATCATAATACATGAAGTCTTAACATAATTATAGTCATGGGGGAAAATGGGGTGTTACAGGGATTGTAACATCCTCGTTTTTAATCCTTGGTTGATCTATGCATAATGTAAATATGATGTATCGTTGTGGGACCAATGATGTAATATGTAAACATTTATATTGAAATAATAAAATAAATGTATCACCAACTACAGACAGACATAAACAGAGTCAAGGGAGCTAAGTTTCAACAAGAGATGGGGTCCAAGGGGGATATTATCCATGTCTATTAATCTCATGCCACCTTCAAAAAAATTTATTTTGTATGAACCTTCTATTTTCCTTTTGAGTGTATAAAAACCCCAATAATTGAATAAATATAAGAGATTTGGTGTGAAAATTCCCTTCACATAGTTATTGAGATCATGGGGTTGAGTACAATCAACATTGGGAATGTGAGAGTCAACATGCATGGGTAAAAAGGAAATTCAAATAGGTATTGTAGGCACTTTTTACAAACAATTTTTGGGATAGCAAGAGGGTGTTGGGTGTTGGATATTGAAGACAGTCATAATGGGTTTTGTGGGTAGCTTGTTGGAGTTGTAATTGCATGAAGAAGCAAGTTGTTAGGCTTGTAGAGTGATATTTCAACATAAAAGCTAGTAAGCTTGAGGCTATGATATTTTATTGTTGCAGTTGGCACCCCTGGAGTCCCCAATAAGAGAGATTTCCTAGAAAACTTGTGTTTGATCAATGGAGGGAAGTGGGATAGCCTGAGGGACTGTGTAGCAGATAAAGGGATCAATATCCTTGCGTTATGCAGGTTGAGGGGAAAGAGAGTTTGTGGATTGTGATGGTTATAGGAAATTAGCTTGTTGTGGGTTATTTTGAGTTGTGACTAGACAATAGTCATCCTTAGGAGACACTCTCTCTTGTGGATTCATAGCCCCAACTTGGAGGTGACTTTTTATTGAGATTTGGAGCAGAAATTCTATGATTGGGTGGAACGTCTGTCCTCTGAAACGTGTTGCACATTTTCTTTAAAAGATAAATGTTTTTATCCATGTTCACTATTTTATTTGTGAGTTTTAATTGTTGTGGATATTCTTTGGTTTTTGAATATTTAAATATTGATGTGTGCACATAAATGGAATTGCATTCATGTTTTAGATATTTCATGTCAGCTACATATGTTTTAATCTTGTTGCACATGTTTAGTTAATGGATATCAGATAAAAAATAAAAATAAATAAATAAATAATTGTTGGGTTAGTAATGGAGTACTACATTGTACAAATAGTAGGGATTCTTCCTAATGAAAGGTCCAAATTGGATCTTACACTGTTTGGAATAGGAAATCCATCTAGATTATGGTTTAGCAACCTTTTACTAATTTTGAGGGATTCACTAGTTGCGGCTCGATCCACTTTTTAGGTTTCCTATGATGCAATGTAACATTCCTCGGCTTGAATAAGGTTCATTACATGTGGAATACACATAAAAATATATATATATATATACAAGAGAACCTTTCAGCAAGACAAGTAGCAACATATAGATAACATGATATAAGGGATGACCAAAGAGAATCCAGGCACTCAAGGAATGCTAGTAGACATCATCATTCACTATGACACTCGAACAAAAGAGCATGTGCACATCCATGGTTAGAGACCATCCCAAGTGTGTCCCCTATTATAAACCATAGGAGGAGGCCTAAGTTGGATATTTTGCAAGGAGATATCATGAAGCTCAAGCCACTACCATTTGATGGAGAGTAGAGGAAGGGATAATATGTTGAATCCTAGTTGTTGTGCATGAGAAAATCTTTGCAGATGCATAATTACTCATCAAACCTAGAAGCAAGAATTTTCATATATCATCTTCAAGGGAAGGCTTCCATGTCGTCGGACCAACTGAAGCAGGGAAAGCATATTGATGAAAATATAATTTCTTGTAACCATTTCAAGAGATATTTCCCAAAATAGTACTTGTCAGAGCATTACTACGACAAGAAGATGCAAGAATTCATTGAGCTCAATCTAGGAAATATGACCATGCAAGAGTATGAGAAGATATTCATCAAAGCTTATGAGGTACGTGGACTTCAATAGGGATGAGAAGATGAAAATAACAAGGTTCTTGAGCGACCTGCCATCATTTTACAAAGATAAAATCCAATTTGATGAGCCTAAGGCTTTGGAAGAAGCCATGAGGAAGGCTAAGTATTTGTATTAGGATAACAAGGGAAGGTTGGTTTTTCAAAAAGTTTGGGATGATGATAAAAGAAGAAAGATGGATCAAAGGAATAAAGGATTCAAGCCACCTTTTGTAAGGAATAAATCTCAAACATATCAACAACAACAAACAACACAAGGTGAACATAAAATGACAAATTCATTGGCGAAAAGGCCAATACAACAACCCATAAAGTGTTGAGGATGTGAAGAAGACCACTTGTACAAATATTTTCCTCAAAAGGGTGATAGGATGAGGACTATGCATAACATTCATGAAGTTGATACATTGGATGATGTGGTAAGGAGCATGTCAAGGATTTATGTAGACTTGGACAAAAGACAAGAAGATTACCAATCCCACATGATTGAGGTATAAGGTAAGATTGATAATCAGCCCATAACTATTTTGATTGATTATGGATCTAGTCATAGATATATAGGTCCAAGAATAGTTGAAAGGTTTTAGTTGAATAAATGAAAGCATGAAATTTCTGGTTGGTTCAACTAGACACTAGAACCAAGAGGAAAATTAGTGGATTTCTCGAGGATTTCTCAGTAAGCATAAATGGAGTTATCACTAAGAATATTTGAACATCATACCACTTGGATCATATGAGTGTTGAATTAGTATGGATTGGTTGGATTAGCATCGCATTGTCCAAAATTGCTACAACAAGGCTTTCAAATGCCTTGATGAGGAAGGAAATTCAAGGACAATGCAAGGTATTCCAAGACCTTTATCGTCAAAGATATTTGATCATTGCAAGTAAAAATAAGTATTAGGAAAGGGTGCTAGATATATGCAGCCCATATGGAAAAACCAACAAAGGATAAAGAGTGAAGTCTCAAAAATTACCCAGTATTGAAGGAATATGAAGATGTGTTTGGAGAATTGTCGGAATTTCCAACAAAGAGAGACATTGAATTATCTATTGAATTAATTCTTGGAGCTTCCCTAGAGTCCAAAAATACCTGTAGAATGAGCATGTTGGAGCTAAAGGAATTGCAGATGTAGCTAGACGAATTGTTGAAGAAGGGGTACATACACCTGAGTGTCTCACCTTGGGGTGCCCCAATACTCTTTGTGAAGAAAAAATGATGGAACTATCAGGCTGTGTATTGACTTCAAATAGTTTAATAAGGTTACAATAAAAATTAAAGGAGTAAGGATAATTTCCTATGGATCAATGATATTTTTTATCAACTGAAAGGAGTAAGGATAATTTCCAAAATTGACCTAAGGTATGGTTACCATCTAATGAGAATCAAAGAATAAGACACCAACAAGACATCATTCAGGAAAAGGTATGGCCATTATGAGTTTGTGGTGGTGTCATTTGGACTAACCAATACACCAGCTACTTTTATGTGTCTAATTAATGGAGTTTTCATATATTACCAAGACAACTTTGTCATCATCTTCTTGGATGATATTCTTATATAATCCAAAACCAATAAGGAGCATGAGAAATATTTGAGGATGGTACTACAAGTGTTGAGAGAGAACCAATTGTATCCCAAGTTAAGCAAGTGTGCTTTCTATCAAATGAAAATCTATTATTTGGGCCACATCATCTCAGTGGAGGGAATAGTGGTGGACCTTGAGAAGATTGAAGCACTCAAAGGTTGATCAGTGCTAAGAAATGTTGCAGAAGTGAGATCCTTTATGTGATTAGTTGGATATTATAGGAGATTCATTGAAGTTTTCTCCAAGGTCACAGATCTAATCGCTTCACTGCAAAAGAAGGGAACAATGTTTGAACGAACTGCCAAGTGCAAGGAGAGTTTTCGGTGCTTGAAGGAATTGTTAATCAATGCACCTATTTTAAGTGTTGCATATCCAAATGATTATTTTGTTGTGTTCATAGATGCATGCAAGGAATGGATTTGTGGAGTTTTTTCACAAAATGGGCATGTCATATGTTATTAGTGAAGGAAGCTTAAAGAGCATGAAATAATTTATGTTACCCGTGACTTAGAACCAGCAGCCATGGTTCATGCATTAAAAATGTGGAGGCATTATCTTCTGGGCAGAAATTTTGAGTTGAAGACATATCATAATGTTCTAAAACACTTGTTTGAGAAACCAACACTAAATGTTAGACAAATGATCTAGGTGGATCTAGATGGCCATCCACATTTTTCAATGAATCAATGTTTTCAATTCTGTGGTTTTGCTAAACCACGATATTCAACCTTTTGATAGGGAATGTAATGTAATTTCATCTACATTTGTTAATTACAGTGATCATGTAATGATTTCCTAGTGGTATTTTGTACATGCCTACAGCTTTAATGCACCAGATCCCATCAGAACTCTGCAGTTAAGCATGCTTGGGATAGAGTAGTACTAGGATGGGTGACCTCTCGAAAATTCCTAGTGTTTTACATGCCTATGGCATTTTGTAAACTTAGACCATTGTATCCCACATGCATCATGGGAATTATTCTCCTCTCACTCTCTCATATATAATTAAGGTGAAGAAGGTCCTTTGAGAATTCAATGGAGTGCGATGCAATGCTTACTGTGAATGAGCATAGTTGGCATCTCTTTCTCTTCAGAGATAAGCTACCACCATTATATCCGGTTTGTGTTCTACAGTATTTTATTATTTTATTCATTAATAGAAGTTGGGTTTCATTGTATTTTTTTTCTCTCTATATTTCTTTATGTGTTCCATTTCATTCTCAATATAATCTAGATCAATGGTATCAAAGAAATATGCTCCTTGTTATTTCTCAATGCATGTCCCCGACGATTTCATGGTATAGGGAGTTGGTTCTTGAGATAGTTTCACTTGGGTACGACCACTCTTTCCAGGCTCAGCGATCTCCCATTGGAAGAAAAGAGAGATGACAGAGCAAGAGATCCTTTCAAGACGTTTCTCGAGGAATCCCTTGCACGAAAAAACAACAATATGATGTACAACTTCTCTCAGATACATCGATGACTACCGATGACGGCCAAGGCATATTCAACAAGAAGCCATTTTATAGGTGAGACATCTTTCAAGGTACAAGTTAATTTTGATAACCCCTTATTTGAAGGCCAGATAGATTCATATGATATGGAGAAATGGTTGAATCTACTAGAAGTTTATTACTATGTTTAAAAAAAAAATCGATGGCGAAAATATCACCACCATGCTCCTTAAATCCCTTCCCCATTTAAAATCTTGGTGGGAAGTTTATTGGGAGAGGCACACCACGAATGAATCTACACCATTTGAGAGAGAAACCACCATGGAAGCCTTTGTGGATGCCCTCGAGGAGGATTTCTACCTTATTGGAAGCTATGATGACTAGTATCTGAGATGGATGACTCTGCGTCAGGAGAGAGACCAGATAGTGCTAGAGTATACCAACATATTCTATACTCTGCACTCAAAGTCAAGTATTCAATACTCTAAGAGACACATAGTTCTAAAGTACTTCAATGTCATTCACAGATACATCCAAACAAAGATTGATTTCTTGGACATCTCCTTAGTGGGAGCTACTTATCAATCTGTTGTCAAAATTGAATAGAAATTTAGGCAACGAAATAAGCTAGATTTCGAGTCTGCAAATCCTCAACAACAAAAGCATGGAAAATGTGGCCCTTGTTGGAAATATTTTTTTCATTGATGTCAAAGACATGGGGAGACTATAGATTTCCAAGATAAATATTGCAAGATGGAGATTGTTGGAAATATTGTTTTTCGATTTTTTATGCTTAGTTTTGGATACCCTATATTTGAAGGTCTTTTTACTCTAAATACCTAGCTCAAATGGGAGCATAGGATATATGGTTGAAAATTTTATTTTTAGAACTTTCCAATGGTATATGGCACTCGCTCTAACTCCATAGGAATGAGGAGATACAAAATATTCTATCAGGTCATCCCAGCCAAAAAGTACAAGTCGTTCCAGCTAGTTTTACAAGTCGACCCCATAAGTGAATGCAGAAACACTATAAATACAAGATATATTTGTGCATTTGAATATTATCCAAGCAAGAATATAAAATGAAAGTGTGCAAAATAAATATGAGGTGCACAAGAGGAGTTGGGGAGTATTCTTGGGGTCTAAAGGTGCTCAAGAGGAGTTTTCTTGGATTTTTAAGGGTGCACTATGAAGGACTAGGGTCTATGATGCTACAAAGTGTGATATTTTGAGGTTGTGAAGCTAAAATATGGAATTATATTCTAGGAATGATGTTATGAGGTTCACTAGGGAATGAAGGCTAAATCTAACTAGGATTTGAAGCTATGTATGGGATATGAATCAAGAAGAGTTGTCGAAGCATGAAGGTTAAGGGTAAGATGATGTAGTGAATGCATGAAGTATGAAGCATGCAGGTGAAGTCAAAAGTACTCTTTGTATGAAACTATTAGATTGGTACCTATATAGGTCTTACTGAGTTGGTGCTCATTTCAGGAGATTGGTGTCTCCAGTAAGTTGGTGTCTACACAATATCTTGTTGAGTTTGTGCTCATCTAAAGAGATTGGTGTCTCTAGTAGGTTGGTACCCACATAGTATCTTGTTGAGGTGTGCTCAACTAAGGATATTGGTGTCTCTAGTAGGTTGGTGCCTACAATGTTTGTAACAGTAGGTTGGTTCCTACAGACATTTATAAAGATAAGTTTTGTGGTTTTCTCTCACAAAAGTTTCCAAATTAAACTATGTGTACTGTTATTTGAGTTTACATGCATTTATTGTTTTAAATTTAATGAATGGTTGAAGAATGCTCATTTAAAGTAAAAATTATATTATATGGATTTGTCCCCCCTCTCAGTATAAGCATAAGTTCAACAATTGATATCACAGCAAGGTTCCTTTGAAAACAGTCTAACCGTTGGAATGGAAATCTCGAGAGAAAATGTGGATAGCCAAGAATAATTCCTCTTCATGGCCATGGATACAAAATCTACTGATACAAAAAATAAATACAATCAAAAAGAAAAATGAGATACATAAGAAGAATACATTGATGGGGAAGTGAATCTTGAAGTAGAACCCGTTAGTGCATTAGAAGAAATAGACAAACTCAGGGGAAAGAATAAGAATAAGAAAGAGCAATTGCAGAAATTTGAAAAGAAGGATCATGATATTGATGAAATAGAAAAAAAAATTATCGTATTGAGGACCCAACTAGAAGAGGCAAAAAGGATAGAAGAAGTGGTGAGAATCCAGCTAAAATAAAAAGAAGAAAATTGCGAGAAGCTAGAGTCTAAAATCATTTACTTAAGAAAGGAACTAGAGAAAACAAATAATTAGTTGAGTAGAAGCTTGAAGTTTGGAAAAATTAATAAAACCTTAAATAATATTCTCAATTACCAAAGGTCACTATTGATCAAGAAGAGTCTTGGATGTGACGAAAAATAAAATACCCTCGAGGGAGATGAAAGCACTAAGGTCACAAAGCCATCAGAAAAGGAAAATGAAGAAAATCCTAAAATCTATGTTAATATTCTCAAAGGCTCCATCAATAATGAAAGCAGTAGCAAGAAAGAAAATGATGACCAACAAAAACATGTTTCTTCTCACAAGAACAACAAGAATCGGTTTGGAATATGTGTTCCACCAAGAAGGCTTTTCACAACCCGATACCAAAATCTCTTTCTTGGCTATTATTTTTCTTGCATTAAATATTGGTCATAAAGCACTAGATTGTAGATCTTATGCAAGAAGTAATCATGTGATAGATAGAAATAGAGGTTCTTATAAGACCTCAAAGAATGATTATGTAAGCAACAAAACCAAAACTTCTCATCGGTTTTTTGATAGAAACTACTATTCATTTTCTCTCGTACTTGATTACATAGGATGTGACTATAGAAGTAGCATAATAATGTCTCCTAAACGAAACAAAGAAGAAGATGTTATTACCAAGCATAGAGAACAATACACAAATGTGTGGAAAATGAAGCAAGAAGAACTAAATATGGAAGAATGTGGACTTGCGATGTATGCTCAAGACAAAGGAATCCAATGGTACATTGATAGTGGATGTTCAAAACACATGATAGGGGATCAAAACAAATTTATAACCCTAAAGGAAGAAAAAGGAGGCAATGTTGCCTTTGCGGACAATGCTTTTGCAAGGGTAGTTGGAAAAGGTATTGTTAGTCTTGATAGTGGAAAGACTAAAACACAAAATGTCTTGTACGTTGAAGGGTTAAAAGATAATCCTACAAGTGTCAATCAAATGTGTGATCAAGGTTGCAATATCACATTTCATTTTAAATGATGTTAGATAAGGAAAGTAGGTTCAAGAATATTAGTGGAAAGTACAAGCAAAACCCTGAGAAATGTATATGTTCTCAATTCATTCAAAGGAGAAAAATGTTGTATGGGACAAGTAAACTAAAGTTGGTTATGGCATAGAAGGATGGCTCATATAAAATTTGACAATCTAGTAAAACTCAACAAGACACAAGCAGTAAGAGATATGCCAAGAATCTCAAAACCTATCGACATTATTTGCAAGATGTGACAGCATGGCAAGTAAACGAGAGTTAGTTTTAAAAAAAGGATTAATCAACATCAAATCCATTGGAATTTGTACACAAAGACCTCTGCGGACTAGAAAGAACACAAACTTTAAAAGGTGAGAGTTATTTTATATTGTTTATTGATGATTACACAAGAATGAAATGGGTTACATTTCTTAAATCAAAATATGAAGCATTTGAGAAGTTTAAAGCTTTCAAAGCCCTAGCTAAAAATGAGATTGATTTAAAAATCAAGTGCTTAAGATCATACAGAGGAGGTGATTTTGCCTCTTATGAATTTAATGAATTCTATGAGAATCATGGAATCAAGAGACATTTTTCGATACCAAGGACTCCATGGAAAAATGGAGTTGTAGAAAGGAAGAACTAAATTGTACAAGAAATGGATAGAACAATGTTAAATGAATCCAAACTACCCAACACCTTTTGGATAGAAGAAAGCAGTGTGGCAGTCTACATTTCCAATACGGCACAAATCAGAGTGAACAACAGCAAGACACCTTATGAATTATGGAAAGGTAAACCAGCTACAGTCAAATACTTCAAAGTATTTGGGATCAAGTACTATATAAAGAGAAATGAATATAATTTAGACAAGTTTGATTCCATAATAGATGAAGGTGTCTTTCTTGGCTATGCATCTAGAAACAAGACCTACAAATGCTACAACAAAAGACTATGCAAGGTTGTCGATAGTATTGATGTAAGAGTGGATGAAGCAATAACTAAAAAGGAAAATTCGTAAACAAATGAAGATTCAAAGGAGACAATCTACAAAGAATGAGAAAAGGAAGAAGAAAAGAAAGAACAAGAAGAAATAGAAAGTGAATATCCAAAGACACTATCCATATTTGTTAAAAAACATCATCCATAAAATCATATTCTTGGTTATATAGATACAAGAGTTCAGACTAGAAGAAGATTGAACTTATATTTTCTATCTAAAATAGAGCCCAAGAACATTGCACAAGATAGTGAAGATAAGCATTAGTTTAATGTTATGAAAGAAGAACTAAATCAGATTGAGAAGAATGAGACATGGGAACTTGTGCCTAGACCAAAAGACAAGAATGTGATTGGCACCAAATGGGTCTTTGGAAACAAATTGGATGAAGATGGACAAGTAGTAATAAATAAAGAAAGATTGGTCTGTAAAGTGTATTCTCAAGTTGAGGGTATTGAATTTGAAGAAACCTTCGCTCTGATTGCAAGAATATAAGCAAACAGAATGTTTTTGGCATTTGTGTGTTTCAAGAACTTTAAAGTCTATCAAATGGATGTCAAGTCATCCTCTCTAAATGGAAATTTAGAAGAAGAAGTATATATTGAACGAGAAGGATTTTAATTATCAGAAAACAAAGATTGTGTATGCAGACTGAAGAAATCACTATGTGGACTAAATCAAGCTCCTAGATCTTGGTATTCAAGACTTGACAAATACCTATAACAACAAGGTTTCAAAAGAGGAGCTACAAACAGTAATATTTACATCAAAAAAGACAATAAAAAATTGTTAATCATTATAGTTTATGTGGATGATATCATATCTAGAAGTAATGTTGATAGAATGAGCCAAAATTTTACAGAAGAAATGCAAAAATAATTTGACATGTCCATGTTTGGAGAATTGTTGATATTTCTAGGCTTGCAGATTTCTCAATCCAGCAAAGGCATATTCATTTCTCAGACCAAATACATCAAGGAAATGTTGAAGAAATTAGGAATGGAAGACTTTGCACCTGTCAGTACACCCATGATCACAAGATGTAAGTTGAGAAAAGATGATGAATTTCGAAAAGAAAATTAAACATTGTACAGGTTAATGATTGGAAGCCTACTATATGTGACAGCATTGTTATCCCCAATTCCTAGGGATAACTAAGGAGATGATATCTCAAGGCCCTCAGGTTGCATACATGGAGTACCGAGATACAGCTTGACGAGTAGTGTCCACTTGCACAGACATAGACCCACCTCGCCACCAGACTTGCAGGTTCATCACGACGGTATCCACCACATCAGCTGGTTGCCAGGAGACATTGGGTATTTTTCCATGAGGTACAAGCCAGGTATTACGGTGAGTGTCATTTTAATATTTGAGGCATTTGAGTTTTTTTCATTTTAAATTGCTTTGAATTATGTAACGTCTTCTTCGACATTATGCTCTTTGCCATGTTTCACTTTGTTGGTTGACACTGCGCCCTAGTAAGTGGGTCACCCTTAGGGATAGGTTTTCTATTGGGAGGTCCTCTTGACGAGTCATTATGCCATTATAGATCATAAATGTCACTTTCCACACTTAATCCCCTCATCTCCTTACCTTTTGGGATTTTCGGGTGTATTGACCCAAGAATGGATTGTCCCTCATTTCATGAGAAGAAGGGGTTGAAGGCCCAGAGTCTTGTAGCTGGAAAAAGGTAAAATCCAAATATGAACCTTCTAGATGCTTACCCATGGATCCTGAGGACAATTAAATGTCTCTCGTAATAAAATAATGGGACCCGTGGAAAACAATTAATGCAAAATGCCAACCAAGGTAGAGCATGTGTGGGCACTTTTTTTCATGCTTACGTAGAAACCCCACACTTGACTTCAACTTGGGGAAGCATGATGTGACCAAGGTAGAGTCAATGTGGGAAATTTTTTTCATGCTTAGGTAGAATCCCGACCTTAGCTTCAACTTGGAAACATAAAAAAAGAACAAAAGACAATAAATGGGCTTGGCAAAAGGTTGCATTGAAAATGAAGGTGCATCACACCCTCTACAAAGGCACCCATCAATGAGATAATACATTCCCTTGCATGTAATGAACCCCATGCTAAAAATTATTTCCCCCATCCATGTCACTTTTTCCATGTGTCTTAGAGAGGGGTAAACTTGGGAAACATTCCTAAACTTGAGGTGTGATTCACCCAATAGGTCACTTGTCAACCCTCCCATTCCTATACTTGGCCAATTCATGCATAGGGTCTTTGAGCACTTGCTTATTTTGATGAGGTGGTTTGGATGTACATGCTTAGATGGCTCTTTTACTGATTTGATTTACTTATCATGATGCATTTTAATTGAGATCCTTAGAGGGCGCATTCATTGTATTTGCAGGACCTAGTTGGTGGACAAATTTGGAAGAACAAGCCTTGCTTGGGCTTCTTTGGGGCTTGAATCCCACAGGTTGGATACCATGGCCTGCACATCAAACGATGATGGCAGCCTTTAGAGGATTTATAGGAACCTTGGACTACCCTTCCTATCCCTTCATCACCCCAACAACATGCCTTTGGAGGCTAAAACACCACATTTTGTGTGTGATGTCATGCATGAGCTAGGGTTTTTGGTGGTGGTGATGTTGTTGGTTAACACTTGCAATATTTTGATAGAGAAGAGTACCTTGACTTGAAAAAGAAGACCATATATCTTGAGGAGAAGGCCTTTGGAGGCCCAAAGTGTCATCTTCAATCCCAACGTCCTCTTCTTGATGCCAAATCATTACCCTAGAAGGGTGACATCACGTTTATTTTAAGGTTTCTTATGTGCAAAATCAAATTTAAAATTGTAAAGGGGAAAGGTAACGGTTGTTGACCACTTACTTTGTGGTTTACCCTAAAATTAAGTGGACAAACACTTTTAGGAGTATTTTTATAAATAAGGATCACTTCTATTTCATTGTGATCACTTCTCTCCCATTGTGAGAAGACTAGTGGCTGAAATTTGCTCCCTACTTGGGCATTTTGGTATCTCTCTCTTGTGAAAATGATTTTTGGTTATTATCTCTTGGTGAATGCTTGAGCTAAGGTGGTGTGCACCTCTTGGAGACTTCTTCTCTTGCTTATGAATGGTAATGTGCTTGGTGAATTAGGGTTTTTTCTTGCATCTCTCTTGGAATCAGTAAGGAAAATCTGCAATTCTTAATTCTTCTTGCTTGTTGCATGGTTATTGTTGGTTGAAACCCTAGGAGGAGTATAATTTAATACACCCTCCATTAAGCTTCATCTCATTTGCTAGTTTATAAGTCTTTTGTTGCAAGGTTGCTAGGAGGAGTACAAGGGTCTACACCCTCCTTGATTTACCTTACTTTGATTTGCCTACCCTAGGGAGTAAGAGGGTTTACACCCCTAGGGATTTGTTGATCTAACTCATTCTTTCAATACTTCATTCACCCAAATTTTAAAAGGCACTAATTTGAATTTTGCATTGGAGAAATAAATTGTTTGCTTTGGTAAACGTGATTTAGCGAGATATTGATATTGTTCAAGTTGGAGTTTATGTTGATGGTTTGGGGTTTCTAAAGCCTCTAAGGCATCTTGGTCTACTTAGTTTTCTTGGAGATATAGCTAAACAAAAGCTACATCCATTAGGGCTGCAAAAAATCACTCTCTTTTTAATTCATAACTTACATTTCAACCGTCAAATTTTGCTAACAAGCTTCCATAATAATCTACTAGTCTCATCTCACTTTTTGGGTGGTTTACTTGTACTTTTTGTGGGTTGAAATTTTCTGTTGTAGCAATATTTTCCTACATACATAAGGCTAATAATATATCTTTGCAACACTTGTTTATAACAGACTTGTTTTGTTTCTAAAGTCTTATGCTTTCATACTTGAGTTATACTAGTACTTGCTAGCTTATCTCTTGCATCATTTACTAGACTTTTAGAATTTTTTTAGCATCTTTAAACTATCATTTGTTTGTTGATATATATTTATGTTGACTGTTGCAAATAGGGACAGCAAGCTTAACTTGTTTTTCCATTGGATTGCTTAGCTTGTATCTTGTCTTTTCCTTTGTTGCGGGCAAGTACAACCATCTTTCACAGGTACTCAAACACTTGGAGGCCATAAACCACCTCTGAAGCTCGTTGTCAAGACACTCTCCACTTATCAACTCGACCTATAGGTACATCTCTTCATAAGTATCATTTTCCATCTCACATCCCCCCTAGGGTCACCTAGGACTCCCCCCTTGTGTTGGATTCTTCCTTCACTAAAGCGAGGGGAGGGTTTATCTGAGGTGACAGTGGGTAAAATCTCCCACTATTATCGTCATCCATTGGATTGGGTTGGGATTTTCCTAACCTACAGTTTGTGTGGTAACATTTTAGCGTCGTTGTCAAGGAGGATTTTGAATCCTCTTTCGTGCCCTAACAACACTTCAGAAAGATACCATCCCAAAGCCTTTATCCATAGATTTCCTGGCGACTCCAAAGGAAGGGTGTTCCCCTTCCACCTTTGATGAGATCTTCTTGAAGCTCATATGGAGACTCCACTTGTGGAAAGTTCCCTTTCCTTTCCCTCTATTTTTTATGAACATTAAGTTCATCTGGCTACTCCATTGAAGCAACATCCTGGATAATGGAACCATGGCATCACGGGATTTACCATGGGATTTCCACAAGGTATACCCTTCTCTCGGTGTTTAATATATCCTCGGATACTCGAACCTTTTCCCTATTGGGTGGAGGGAAAGTTTCCCCAAATTTTATGGTGACCCAACTCTAGCAATCACCCATGTTGTGAACTATATGAGGTATGTTTCAAGTATAACTATAATGCATGAGGATGTACTAATGAAATTTTTTTTATTTTTTCTGGACTCGAGTCAAAGGAAGTGGCTTGCAAACTCGTGTGATCTGAAAAGTATCAGGTCTTCTACAAGGCTTGTTGAAGAATTTATCACGTATTGGGGGCCAGCTACTCAGGATCTGGAGACTACCTTCCAAGAGCTCAAAGATGCCCTTTACAGAGAAGGTTTTTCAGTGGGTGACACGACAACGGCTAAAGAGTGTGAAGTTGAAGAAGAACATCACCCACCACCTGCAAAAGAAGTGCTTGAAGAACATATCCATGAAGAAAGTTGTCAAGAATATCTCGATGATGAAGACCTTGATGAGACATCTATGTCCATTTTCTCGCTTAATGAAGGTGATCTCATGGAGGACCCCTCTGATATGGTTGATCAACACATTGATGATTTTATGCATGTTGGGAGGCGTAGATGGGATGTGGTTTGTTTCACTTTTGTTAAAGATCCCATTTACGACATTGAAGGTAGTTCTCAAACAAAAGGGTTTGAGTTGTCGTCTACAGAGGATTGGTATTCATGCACATATGATTCAGATACTTGGAATCCTAGTAATGATGGTGTCATAGATTTTTTCTAGGATGATTCGTCACAGCATACTCATGAATATTTCCAACCACCTCCATGCTCAGATCTTGATGGATACTAGGTCATGTCCAGCCTAAAGCAGTCAAAATCTCACCCTACAAAGTGAAAGCATTTTCATCTTAAAGATTTTTACACTAATTTGTGGATGAAGAGGCAACGTCTTTATTTCTCCAGACATGAGACGGTCCCTTGCCTCTTTTCTTATTCTCTGAGGAATCATTGGGATTTCTTTGGATCTCTCATGTCTCCTCAGTCTTCAGCAAGCAACGATCATGCTAATGGGGATGAATATGAGTCATTGTCTACATATGGTAGCCCTCTTTGGAGATGGATTTATCGAGCTTGTGGCTATCCTTTCGAGTAGGATTTCGGGGATGATCAAGATTGCGGTTACTCTTTTCAAAAAACATTTTGCCCTCCCACCCATATCCATTGATTTCATTTCATGATTGATTATATGTCTATTTATACTCATCATTATGTACTCAAATTATCCTTTTTGTAATACATGATTAAGCACAGGGGGAGATACCTTGATGAAATGATGAACAGATGGTTGCACTGATTATATGACATCACCTGAAATCACCTATCACCTGATCTTCAGGGCCCCAGGTAAGTAGGTAGGTCATCTTGATTTCTTGCATTTGCATATTGATTGCTCATGGTAGTTTAGTTACATTGCATTTTTCATTTTTCTCTACTTGCATATTTCTTTCATCATATTACATGTTTAGTTTATAAATTTTTGAAAAAAAAAATGTAAAATTTTCTTTCTAGATAAGTTTTCAATTTTGGTTTTCATATATATGGACGAAGGGTGATAGAACCACCCTCGATTTTACAATTTTATGTTTCGGTGTAGGCATGGGTCCACCAGGAGATGTTGTGGTTCTCATGAACTCTGCAGCAAGTACATGTCCCCAAATATGAGTCATATGTTATCCCTAATTCCTAGGGATAACTAAGGAGATGATGTCTCGACTCTCGAGGCTCTCAAGTTGCATACATGGAGTACCTAGAGACATCTTGACCAGAAGTGTCCATTTTCATAGACAAAGACCCACGTCACCACCACACTTCCAAGTCCATCACGACGATATCCACCACATCAGCTCGTTTTTGGGAAACATTGGGTCTTTCTCCATGAGGCACAAGCCAAGTAGTATGGTGAGTGTCTTGATGAGTTAGTGTGCCATTCCCAACCATACTTGTAACTTTACACACTTCATCCCCTCATATCCTTAGCTTTTGGTATTTTTGGGTGTACTAACACAATAAGGGTTTGTCCTTCACTTCATGGGAAGAAGGGGATGAAGGCCCAGAGGCTTGTAGCTGGAAAAAGGTAAAATCCAAACATGAACCTTATATATGCTCGCCCAGGGATCCTGAGGATAATGAAATTTCTCTCGTAAGAAAATAATGGGACCCGTGAAAATTAATTAATGCAAAATTCCAACCAAGGTAGAGCATGTGTGGGAACCGTTTTTCTTACTTACGTAGAAGCCCCACACATGACTTCAACTTGGGGTAGCATGATGTGACCAAGGTAGAGTCAAGGTGGGAACTTATTTTCATTCTTAGGTAGAATTCCCACCTTGGATTCAACTTGGAAACATCAAAAAGGAACAAAAGGCGATAAATGGGCTTGGAAAAAGGTTGCATTGAAAATGAAGGTGCAGCACACCCTCTAAAAAGGCACTCGTAAATGAGATACTACAGTCCCTTATATGTCATGAACCCAATGCCCAAAATTATTACCCCCATCCATGTCACTTTGTCCACATGTCTTAGATAGGGGTCAACTTGGGAAACACTCCTAAACTTGAGGTTAGATTCACCCAATAGGTCGCTTGTCAACCCTCCCATTCCTAAACTTGGCAAATTGCATACGATATTTGAGCACTTGTTTATTTTGATGAGGTGGTTTGGATGTATGTGCTTATATGGCTCTTTTATTGATTTGATTTACTTATCATGATGCATTTGACTTGAGATTCTTGGAGGGTGCATTCATTGTCTTTACAGAACCTAGTTGGTGCATAGATTTGGAAGAACAAACCTAACTTGGGCTTGCTTGGGGCTTGAATACCACAGGTTGGATACCATGGCCCGCACACTGAATGATGATAGAAGCCTTTGGAGGCTTGATAGGCACCTTGGAGGACCCTTCATAGCCCTTCGTCACCCCAACGACCTGTGTTTGGAGGCTAAAACGCCACATTTTGGGGGTGACATCATGCATGAGTTGGGGTTTTTGGTGGTGGTGATGTTGTTGGTTGACACTTGGCATATTTTGATGGAGAAGAGTACCTTGACTTGACAAAGAATACCATAGCACTTAACTAGAATGCCTTTGGAAGCCCAACGTGTCATCTTCAACCCCAACATCCTCTTCTTGATGTCAAATCGTTACCCTACAAGGGTGACGTCATGTTTATTTTAGGGTTTCTTATGTGCAAAATAAAATTTGAATTGTAAAGGGGAAAAGTAAGGGGTTTTGACCCCTTACTTTGTGGTTTACCCTAAAATTAAGTGGACAAACAATTTTAGGAAGATTTGTATAAATAAGGATCACTTCTATTTCATTTTGATCATAGCTCTCCCAATATGAGAAGACTAGTGGCTGAAATTTGTGCCCTACTTGGGAATTTTGGTATATCTCTCGTGTTCAAATGATTTTTGGTGATTATATCTTGGTTAATGCTTGAGATAAGGTGGTGCAAACCTATTGGAGACTTCTTCTCTTGCTTATCAATGGTAATTTTCTTGGTGAACTAGGGTTTGTTCTTGCATCTCTCTTGTAATTGGAAGGAAAATTTGTAATTGTTAATTCTTCTTTCTTGTTTCATGGTTATTGTTGGTTGAAACCCGATGAGGAGTATAAGTGCATACACCCTCCATTAAGCTTCATCTCATTTTCTATTTTACAAGTATTTTGTTGCAATGTTGCTACGCGAAGTACAAGGGTGTACACCCTCCTTGATTTACCTTAGTTTGATTTGCATACCCTAGGGAGTAAGAGGGTTTACACCCCTAGGGATTTGTTTATATAACTCATGATTTCAAGACTCCATTCACCCAACTTTTAAAAGGCACTAATCTGAAGTTTGCATTGGAGAAATAAATTGTTTGTTTTGGTAAACGTTATTTAGTGAGATATTGATATTCTTCATGTCAAAGTTTATTGTTGATGCGTTGAGTTGTTAAAGCCTCTAAGGAGTCTTGGTATACTTAGTTTTATTGGAGCTATGGCTAACCAAAATATACATCCATTAGGGTTGCAGCAAATCACTCTCTTTTTAATTCATAACTTACATTTCAACTGTCAAAATTTGCTAGCAAGCTACCATAATAATCTACTAGTCTCATCACACGTTTTGGGTGGTTTAATTGTACTTTTTGTGGGTTGAAATTTTATGTTGTAGAAATAGTTTGATACATCCATAATGCTGATAAAATATCTCTAAAATACTTGGTTATAACAGCCTTGTTTTGTTTCTAAAGTCTTATCCTTTCATACTTGAGTTATAGTAGTACTTGTTAGTTTATCTCTTGCATCATTTACTAGAATTTTAGCATCTTATTAAGCATATTTAAACTATCATTTACTTTCTGATATATATTTTTGTTGATTTCTACAAATAGGGAAATCAAGTTGAACTTGCTTGTCCATTGGATTGTTTAGCTCGTATATTTTCTTTTCTTGTCTCTCGGGAAAGTACAACCATATTTCGCAGGTACTCAAACACTTGGCAACCATAAAGCACCTTAGAATCTCGTTGTCAAGCCACTCTCCACTTAGAAACTTGACCTATAGGGGCATCTCTTCATAAGTATAATTTTCCATCTCACATCCCCCCTAGGGTCACTTGAGACTCCTCCCTTGTGTTGGATTCTTCCTTCACTAAAGCGAGGGGAGGGTTTATCTGAGGTGAAAGTGGGTAAACTATCCCACCGTTATCGCCATCCAGTGGATTGGGTCGGGATTTTCCCAACCTACAGTTTGTGCAAAACAAAGCATCAAGGCCAGATATCATGCAAGCAATATGATTGGTTGCAAGATTTCAATTGGTACCGAAGGAGACACGTCCAAGTAGTAAAAAGAATATTTATATATTTGAAGGGCACATTGAACTTTGTCTTGTGGTATTTAAGAAGTATGGAATTCACTCTAACATCATATATAAATGCATATTGGGCAAGAAGTATTGATGACAAGAGAAGTACCAATGGAGGAGCATTATTTTTAGGAAACTATCTAGTATCATGGTTGAGAATGAAGAAAACTTCAATCTCTAAATCCATAGTAGAAGATGAATATATTGCAGCGGCAACATGTTGCACACAAGTTCTCTGGATGAAGCAAACACTAAAGGATATCAAGGTAGAATATGATCATCCAATCTCAATCATTTGCAATAACACAAGTGAAATCATCATTTCAAATAATCATGTTATGCACTCAAAGACGAAGTGTATTCCCATCAAGTACCACTTCCTAAGAGAACAAGTAGTCGAGCAAAGTGTCAAGCTGGAATACATTACCACCAAAGAACAAGTTGTAGATATGTTTAAAAAACCCCATCCTAGAGACACATTTGAATATCTCAAATAGAAGTTGGGAGTGATATCCCTCTCGTATCGGTGCATAACCCAGTGCTACCATTGCAACCTCAAAGATCCAACCAGACGAACTAGAGGAGCTTGAGGAGGGGGAGCACCTCTTCCATTCACAGATGTGAGTGAAGGGGACCCCACTACATTTTATTGTTGACAATAGGAGCCAAAAGAACCTGATCTCGACCGAGTTCATTAAGATATTGGAGATATCGACGATGCCACACCCCAAACCATAAACAATTGGTTGGTTGAGCCAGGGACAAGACCTTCACATCAACCAGCAATGTCATCTATCATGTGGCATCAAGCCCTTCAAAGATGAGGTACTATGTGATGTTTCCCCACTTGAAGTCTGTGATGTTCTTTTAGTACAACCATATATGTGGAAACTCCAAGTTGTTTATGAGTTTCGGCCCCATAGTGTCACTGTTACTCTGGGGGGTCAGCTCTATATAATACCATAGGTAGTTATGACTACTGAAATTTCATTAATCTTGGAAAAACAATGTCGCAAATTAATCTCTCATACCACAAAGTTTTTATTCTTCGCAATTCGTTCAAAAGGTGAATAGAAGGTCACTACGACCACCATTGCCTCAACCCAAGACATTTGTATACAACAGAAACAGGTTGACAAGATTTTAGAGGAGCAAAAATATATTTTTTCACTTATTGTGTGCCTCTGCACTGCCAAGTAAAGCATTGAATTAACTTGGTGTCTAATGCTCCCTTACCCAATGTTCCAATCTACGGATACTCCCTTCCAAATAATGAGAGTCTTCCATATGTTCAGCATAGTTATAATAGATCCCTTCATAGCTTTATTGGCCACAACCTTTTTCAGGTGTGCTTGGGGTTCCAACCATTAGCCCCCATTGATATAGCTCTTCCTTTTGCATCTTCATCAATAGATTCCTCCCACACTCAGACCAAGGAATATCATGTAGCCATATTTTTTGAAAAGATCCAACACCTCCAACAATAGGTTCATGACATCCTTCAACAAACTAATTCCAAGTACAAGCAGGACAACTACTTCAGCAAGGCAAGCAGCTCACCAAGGTTCAGATTCAGAAAAAGTTTCCCCATATACCGAGGGAAATTGATGCAATGGCGACTATTTCTTCATAAGGGTGGAGGAATGATCCAAGTCGATCTCGATGGCCATACACCTTTTTCACTAAATCAATGTTTTTGAACATGTGGTTTTGATAAACCACGATATTCACCCTTTTGATGGGGAATGTAATGTCATGTAATCATCATTTGTTAATTAAATCCATCATGTAATGATTGCCTAGTGGTCATATGTATATGCCTATAGCGTTAATGCACCAAATCCCATTAGAACTCTGCTTGGTATATAGTAGTATTGGGATGGGTGACATCCTGAGAAGCCCTAAAGTTTTGCATGCCTATGGCATTTTGTAAACTTAGACCAATTTATCCCACATGCATCATGGGAATTATTCTCCTCTCAATCTCTCATATGTAATCGAGGTGAAGGAGGTCCTTTGAGAATGTAATGGAGTGTGATTAATTCTTATTGAGAATGAGCGTAGTTGACATCTCTTTCTCTTCCAAGATAAGCTACCTCCATTCTAGCCAGTTTGTGTTTTATAGTATTATGTCATTCATTAATAGAAGTTTGGTTTCACTGTATTTATGTGCTCTCTGCTATATTTTCATTTGTATCTCATTTTGTTCTCAATATAATACAGATCAACAAACTAGATGGATGGAATTTCTCAGTGAATATGACTTCAACATCAAGCACATCAAGCGGAAAGAGAATAAATTGGTTGATGCACATAGCAGGAGGGTGAATGAAATGCATGATACCACAATTAGCATGTATTGTTTAGATTTTAAAAGTAGAATTTTAGAATTTATAGCATCAGATCAACATTATGCACAAGTTACAGAAGGCTTACAACAGGAAAACATATCACTGAAATCTAAGAACTACGAGCTAGAAGATGAGGGAATATCGTTGTTCAAGGACAAATTTTATGTTCCTAACACTTAGGAATTGAGAAATATAGTGTTGAAAGATATTCAAAATGTACCATATGTTAGTCATCCAAGGTACCATAATACAATTGCGGCGGTAAGAGGCTAGTATTTCTAGCTGGGAATGAGGAAAGATATAGTTGATTACATAGCCAATTGCATGGAATGTCAAAAAGTGAAGATTGAACACAGACATCCAATAGTATTGTTACATCCATTGCCCATTCCTAAATGGAAAGTGGAGATAGTTATGATAGATTTTATCGCCAACCTACCAAGAATGGCAGTGTAACATGATTCCATCATGGTAGTGGTGGACAAGCTTACAAAGGTTGCACATTTTATTCCATTGAAAACGACTCACAAAGCAACAAATATTGCAGAGATTTATATGAAAGAAATAGTTAGGCTACATGGTTTTCCTAAGGAAATAGTATCAAACAAAGATCCCAAGTTCACTTCAAACTTTTGAAAGGGTTTTTTAAAGGATTTGGCACTAATTTGAATTTTATTACATCATATCATCCAGACTCAGATGGGCAGACAAAAAGGATCAACCAGATAATTGAAGATATGTTGAGAATGTATGTAATGGAAAAGCCTTCCATGTGGGAAGGCTATCTTCATTTGGTTGAATTTTATTACAATAATGGGTATCATGAATCATTGAATATGATCTCATCTGAAGCCTTGTATAGAAGAAAATGCAACACACCAATGAGCTGGGATAACCCAATAAACAGAGTAGTTATTGGGCCATAATTGGTAAAGGAAATGGAAGAGAAGATGGTAAAGATTGGGTAGAATTTAAAGGTTGCACGGGACAAGAAAAAAATATTTATGTAGATAAAAGCAGGACATATAGAGAATTTGAAGTGGGTGAGCATATGTTTTTAAAAGTAAAGGCTAAGAAAAACTCATTAAGATTGGGAAGTTGTCCAAAGTTGGTAGCAATATATTATAGGTTGTTTGAAGTTCTAGAGAAAATAGGATATGTTGCATACATGCTTGCATTTCCTACATGTATGAAAATCCATAATGTGTTTTGTGTGTCTTTATTGACAAAATATCTGTATGATCCTAACCATGTGATTTATTGGACTATGATCCAGGTGGAACAGAAAGGGGACTTTCGGGTGGAGCCAGTGAACATCCTAGACTTGAAATTCAAAGTGCTTAGAAACAAATCCATTGGCTTGGTAAAGATCCAATGTACCTTTTATAATCTTGAAGATGCCACATGGGAGCATGAGGAGACCATGTTGGAGGAGTACCCACAAGTTTTAACAAATTTTGAAGAAAATTGAATGTACATTTGAATGTAAGTGTGGAAGGCTCAATTTTGGTAGTTGGAGTTCCTTGAGCCACAACTCAGAGACCTCGTGTCTAACTTGTGCAAGAGCCCTAGAAGAGAGGTGATACAGCCTAATGGACTACGATGCATAGAAGAGGATACAATTCATTGGGTTGTGAAAGTTGAGGGGAATGAGAGATTGTTGGTTGGAATTGTTGTGAGAATTGTAAACTTGCAAGAGTATCGAGTACTATGATGTAAAATTGTGTACATCTATATCGATATTGTGTTGTGCACTAAGTATGGTGAAATTGTAGGTGGAGGGGAATGTAACATCCTAGTTTTTAATCCTTGGTTTAGCTATGTATATTGTAAATATGATGTATGGTTGTGGCCCCAACGATGTAATATGTAAACATTGTATATTAAAATAATTAAATAAAATATGTCGCCAACTGCAAACATGTAATATCCTCGGATCCTCGGATCTGGATATCAACTGTTAGATTTGGGGTTTTGACAGTAGACCTGATGCACGGGGGTTTCTGGTTGAGTTTCAAAAGGTTTCTAGATGTGTTTTGTTGTGTTTAAAAGTTTTATACGATGCATGCAAATATATTTGGGACCATAACCAACTCAACAATTTTATTAAGCAAAATAACAAACAATACACTGCAATATGTGGAAACTCAAACAAATCTCTTCAACCAGATCGTAATAGATGGTGATCTTAACTGGAATACAAACAAGATACTAGAAAATACCAATATATATATGGATATGATATATGTTGGGTAGATCCACTGCATACACGTAAGGAAGCGTTGCATGCAACCAAAAATGTGTTGTCGAGTTGTTGTAAAAGACTGGATAATTCACCCTAGTGGAAATACTTGGAAGAATGGCATGAGATTTGTCCTAGATGAGTTGCCCTGCTCCCTAGTACACTCTCCCTACCTCAGTTAAGGGACATTGACTCTTTGTTGTACTATCGGAACCCCGGATGGATGTACAAATCCCCGTGCACTACAAACTGGTAAACTGGCACGATCTGGGTTATTCACCCGTCAAAAATTCATGAGATTTATCTCATTGGAAGATCCCTGGTCTAATCTCAAATGTGTCTGAAGGATTTTAGCTCTCCCTGACTGGTTGGGCCTGGTGACCCATGAATGCTGGTAAATCATTCCTGAAACCTCATGTTGCAACTCGCAAATATGTGCACTAGCTTGTGTTGGAACTCTCTATTGTTGTAACCTAAACCTATAGCTTGATGAAGAACCAATGTGATCCTCTCAACAGAATAGGGTGTATATTTCAACACTGAACTCTGCTAATGGTGGTGGTTTCGTCCAGAAAACCATAAAACAAGAAGGAAACCGCATGACTCCTCTCTGGGTTCTAATTTCCAATTCACAATATACATAATGAGAAACTAAGTTGACTTTCTCCTTTTATATCCCCTTTGATCTAATTTCTCATTCACTTTAATTATTCAGTGACTTTTCCCTAATTTTTTATTTAATAATCACTTAAATCACTTAAACACCCTTTTTGCTTCTTTTATTATCTAATGTCACTTTCACTTATGCTTTTTCCGGTAAATGACATTAAATAATCATTTTTATTCCCTTTTTACCCCAACTATAGCCTACGAGAACTAGTATAGGCTACTCAGTCGCTCCTCTTGGAGTCATCAAAGGGAAAGGGACATTACAAAAAGGACATGAAAAAATTCACGGGAGCTAAGTTTCCACAAGAGAGGGGTCCAAGGGGGAGATTATCCATGTCTATCAATCCCATGCCACCTTCTAAAAAAATTATTTTGTATGAACCTTCTATTTTCCTTTTGAGTGTATCAAAGCCCCAATCATTGAAAACATGTAAGAGGGTTGGTGTGAAAAGTCACCTAACATAGTTATTGAGATCATGGGGTTGAGTACAATCAACATTGGGGAATGTGAGAGTCAACATGCATGGGTAAAAAAGAAACTTGAATAGGTATTGTACGAAGTTTTTACAAATAATTTTTGGGAAAGCAAGAGAGTGTTGAGTGTTGGATCTTGAAGACAACCATATTGGGTTTTGTGTGCGGCTTGTTGGAGTTGTAATTGCATGAAGAAGTGGGACGTTAAGCCTATAGAGTGATATTTCTATGTAAAATCCAATAATCATGATGTTGTGAAATTTTCATGTTGCAACTGGAACACCTAGAGTCCCCAACAAGAGAAATTTCCTAGCTAACTTGTGTTGGAGCCCTGGAGGGAAGTGGGATAGCCTAAGGGACTATGTGGTAGAAAAGGGGATCGCATTCCTTGGTTTATGCGGCTTGAGGGGAAAGAGAGTTGGTGTATTTCTATTATTATAGGAAATTAGCTTGTTGTGGGTTATTTTGGGTTGTGACTGGACACTAATCACCCTTAGGAGGCACTCTCTCTTGTGGATTCATAGCCCCAACTCAGGGGTGACTTGTTGTTGATATTTGGAGCAACAAGTCTACAATGGTGGAATGTCCATCCTCTGCAACGTGTTTCACTTTTTCTTAAAGATATAAGTGTTTTTATCTATGTTCATTATTTTTATCTATGGGTTTTAATTGTTGTGCATATTACTCTGTTTTTTGAGTATTTAAATGTTTTTGTGTGCACATAAATGCAATTGCATTAATGTTTTAAATATTTCATGTTAGCTACATATGTTTTAATCTTGTTGCACGCATTTAATTAATGGGTATCAGTAAACATGTGTTGGGTTAGTAACAGAGTGCTACACTATAAAAATAGTATGGAATCTCCCTAATGAAAGGTCTCAATTAGATCGTACATTGTTTGGAATAGGGAATCCATCTAGATTATGGTTTAGCAATATTTTACTAGTTTTGAGGGATTCAATAGTTGCAACTCGGACCACCATTTAGGTTTTCCTATTATGCAATGTAATGTTCTCCAATTTCACTGAGGTTCAATACATGTGAAATACAAATAAAAATAAAATGTGCTACTAACATATCTTGTAGCTTACCAGCTACAGGAAAACACACATATTTAACCATTTGTTGATACCGTTATTTAAATGCATTTATGAAATGCTTATCTAACATGAATGTGGCTAGTAAATTCATCACAACAACATATAAAGAATTGTTATACACAGAGTTAATGCATAGCAATTAAAACTCATAATGCAACACAGTAAACAGATAAAACACTTATATTTTTAATCAGTTGTGCAACCAGTTGCTTGGGATGGACGTTCCACCCAACAATAACCTTGTTGTTCCATATATCAACAACATTTCCCTCTTGAGATGGGGATAGGAATAAGAAAAAGAGGGTGTCTCTCAGTATCCACTAACAACTCAGATAATCCCATAACCCACTCGCATTCTCCTACAGCTATCCTGATTTCCACCAACTCTCTTCCTCTCAACATGTCCAACCCAAGGAACGTAAATCTTCATTGTTCGCATTCCATCAGGTGTCTCATTCATTTATCAGGGTCTCTCTAGCGCAAGTAACTAGGAATATCACTACTGGGAACTCCAGGGAACTCACTGCTAGGAAAACTACCAGGAAAACAACAACAAGAAGCTTCTTGATCCAGTGCAACTCACACGGGAGTTCACTCTTCAAGCCAGACAACCTAGTTCTTCTGCAAGCCTAAAAAATTACTTCTTCAGTATTCAACTCCAAAAACACTCCAGAATTCATCCATCCTCCTTGCTCCACCTCTAGCGCACTTCTTTTTCATGTTCTCTCCTCCTTTCCATGCAAAAGCGTGATTGTAAAAATTATTCTCCTGGCCATAGATATTTTCTCTCCTTTTGTTTTTTTTATTGACTCACACTCATCCCTAAACTAATTGTACTAAATCCCATGCTCGTGATAACTATAGCATGTGACTCATCACACCCACCCTCTTACAGGAATTCAATGATTGGATTTGGGAACACTCAACACCAAAATAGAAGGTTCACTCAAAACATTAAAATCAGGAAAAATTATTTGGCAATTAAGCTCATCGATAAAACCCCCTTTCTAGACCCCTCCTCTCTTGAGGATTAATCATCCCCCATCTATGTCCATGTCCCCCAATAGTTGGCATCACATTTTATTTATTAAAATTCAAAAATACAAATTGCATATACATTATTTGGCCTTAGCCATATATTATATATTCATTAAGCATTAATTAAACTGACGATTATAGTGGGGATGTTACATTCCCCCTCCCCTACAATTTTGCACCATCATCGGTGCATAGCACTATGCCAAAATTCATTTAGAGATTTACATTGTAATATTCAAAAAAACAAGAACTCTGCCATTTTTTTATAACTCCGACAAAAATTACAACCATAACCTCATATTCCTCTCAACCCGCTCACACAAGGAATGTACCCCCTTCACTTTTCTCGATCTATTAGGTTGTACCATTCTTTTATCAAGGCCCCCAACATAGGTTGGATAGGACTTTGAGATGTGTTTCTGGAATTTTAGCTTCCCAAAATGAAGTCTTGCATTCTTATATTCTATTTTCTTCAAAATTGACAAATATTTATGGGTATTCCTCCTGCATGGTTTCTTCGTACTCCCATGTTGTGTCTTTAGGACCATAGCAGGTTCGTTTGACCTTTACCAAGGCGATTACTTTGTTCCTGAGCACCTTGAATTTCTGGTCTAGGATGCACATTGGGTCCACCAGGAAATCTCCTTTGTGTTCCACCTAGATCATAGTCCAATCAATTATGTGGTTAGGGTCAAGCACATATTTCTTTAATAAGGACACATTAAATACATTATGCACTCTCATAGATGCAAGCAATGCTAGCATGTATGCAATTGGGCCTATCTTTTTCTTGCAATGTAATATTTCAAAAGGCCCACACTATCTTGCTGACAAATTTGGGAAACTTCGTAATCTTAGCAAACTTCACTTCGCTTTCACTTTCAAAAATACATGTTCTCCCACATTACAAACTCTGAAAACCATGTTCTTCTCTGCATAACTCTTATGCCTATCCTAGGAAGCCTTTAAATTCAATTAGATCCTTGTCATCTACTCTTCCATTTCCTTCAATAAATATGGCCCAATAATAGCTTTGTCTCCTCGGTTATACCAGCTCATTGGTGTGTTACACTGCCTACCATGCAATGCTTCAGATGGGATCATTTTTAATAAGTCTTGATACCCATTATTGTAAGAAAATCCCACTAAGTGGATATAATCTTCCCACTTTGATGGTTTGTCCATCACATACATTCTAAGCATGTCTTCAATTATTCTGTTGGTCCTCTCTATTTATCGATCAAACTCTGGATGATATATTGTATTGATATTTGAATTTGTCCCAAA
Source organism: Picea engelmannii (assembly GCA_009831015.1). NCBI lineage: Eukaryota > Viridiplantae > Streptophyta > Pinopsida > Pinales > Pinaceae > Picea > Picea engelmannii. The sequence goes on from ML782500.1 coordinate 151,036, forward strand.
TCCCTTAAAAAAACCTTTCCAAAAATTAGATGTGATTTTGGGATCTCTACCTGAAACAAATACCTTGGGCACTCCATCTAGCCTGGAAACTTCTTTCATGTAAATATCTGCAGTATTGGTTGCATTGTGAGTAAGATTCACTGGAATAAAATGTGCAACCTTAGTCAATTTATCCACCACTACCATGATGGAATCATGCGTCTTAATTGTTATGGGAAGATTTGTAATAAAATCAATTGTAACCACTTCCCATTTCCACTCAGGAATGGGCAATGGTTGTAGCAGTCCAGTTGTTTTTCTATGCTCATCCTTTACCTTTTACATTATAGACACTTGGTGATATAATTAGACACTTTTTTCTTCATTATGGACCTAAAGTATTGGCTCCTCACAGCTGCAATTGACTTCTAATATCATGGGTGCCCAACATATGGCACATTATGCATTTCTCTCAGCAAAATATTTTTTAGTTCTCTATAATTTGGCACATATACTTTACCTCTGTACATGAAGATCACATCCTCTTGTGGCTCATAATATTTGATTTTTTGTTGTAAATTGTCTAGTTGTAGTGTTTCTTTTATTTGCAAATAGTATTGATTTAAGCTTATTTCTTCAATAATTTTATCTTTCAGATCAGTCCTATACATGTCGATGGTTGCAATATGCATCTCATGCGCTCTCCTATTAAGTGCATCAGCCACTTGATTATATTTTCCTTTGATGTGTTTAATTTCAAAGTCGCACTTGCTAAGGAATTTGAGCCATATAGTTTGTTTGGCATTTAATTTGGGTTGTCCAAACAAAATTTTCAAACCATAGTGGTCTATCCTTAGCTCAAATTTTCTCCCCATGACATAATGTCTCCACATTTTCCACACATGAATAATGGATACTAATTATAAATCATGGGTAGCATAATTCCTCTCATGTTCTTTTAATTTTATGAACTCATAGCATACCACATTATCCTTTTGTATGAGGACTCCATCGATCCCTTCCTTGTACGCATTCATGCACACAACAAAGTCTTCATTAGGGCCCGTAATATTCAATATAGGTGCACTGGTCATTATTTCTTTCAATTGTTGAAAGCTTTCATCACATACGAAAGTCCATTAAAATTTTACTCCCTTCTTTTCCAAAGAAGTGATGGGGCTTGAAATATTTGAAAAAAAATGTATAAATCTTCAGTAATAACCCAAAACATCCATGAATTATCTGACCTCTATGGAATTTATTGGCCCTAGCCATATTCTAATGGTCTCTATCTTCTCGGCATCAACTGTTATACCATCTACTAAAATAATATGACCCAAGTGATGAATCTTATTTTAATAGAAGATGCACTTACTTAACTTGGCATACAATTTATGCTCTCTCAAAACTTTTAGCACCATTCTTAAATGGTACTTATGTTCCTCCTTTATCTTTGAGTAGATGAGTATATCATCCAGGAACACAATTACAAACTTGTTCAGGCATTACCTCAACACTCCATTCATCAGACACATGAAAATTGATGGTTCATTTGATAGCCCAAAAAGAACTAGTGTAAATTCATAATGCCTATATCTTGTCATCAATGTTGTCTTGTTGATATCTTCTTTCTTTATTATAACTTGATGATACTTGATCTCAAGTCAATCTTGAAAACATTATTGCACCCTTTAGATGATCAAACAAATCATCAAGCCTTGGCAAGGGATATTTGTTCTTTATGGCACCTTATTCAGTTGTTTGAAATCAATACATGGCCTTAAGATTCCATATTTCTTCTTCACAAAAAGAACTGAGGCACCCCAATGTGAAACACTTGGACATATAGACCCCTTCTTTAATAATCCTTCAAGATTCATCTACAACTCTTTCAATTCCGGTGTGCCCATTCTGTGTCTCTTCGATATGGGCTACAAAAATTTGACATCTCTTCCTCAAAGTCTTCTTCAACTACATGGCTTAAATTTCTCTAACATCTACAACTCTTGGAATTCCTTGAACAATTCCTTGTTGTCCTTCCTCATCAAGACACGTGAATTTCTTGTTGTAAAAATATAGGATGGCATGGTGTTTCTCCAACCAATCCATTCTAATTGGACAGTCATATGAACCCAATGGTATGATTTTTGCATCTACCTTTGTACTGAGTCCATTCATTTCATTGGACAATCCTTGACCATCTCACTGATTTTCCTCTTAGCCCCTATGGATAACTGAACTAACCAAGATATCTTATGCTTACTTATTTGTAAGGGAAATCTTTCAACAATGTTAGATTTTATGTAACTATGGCCAGCTCCATAATCAATTAAAATTGTTATGGGATGATTATCAATCTTACCTTCCACTTCAATCATGGAAGACCGATACTCTATTGGCTTGTTATCCAAGTCTGCATAAATCCTTGGCATGTTTTATCCCATGTCTTCCATTGTTTCATCATCTTGAATACTATGGACAATCATCATCCTTTCACCCTTGTGAAGGCACTCATTGTAGAAGTGATCTCCCTCACATCCCCAACACTTCATGTGTTGTTTCCTTGGCCTTTTCCCAAATAAATATACCATCCTGGGGTCATTTTGGGTTGATTGTCCTTGTTCATTTGCTTGGGAGTTTTTCTTGAAAAAGGGTGTCTTAAAACCCTTCTTCCTTTGCTCATTTTTACCCTTCATCTTGTCATTCCATGCTTTTTGGAAGATTGGCCTCCCTCTTCTCTGCTCATAAAGGTGTTTTTTCTCTCATTATGGCCTCCCTCTTCTCTGCTCATAAAGGTGTTTTTCTCTCATTATGGCCTCCTACAAAGTCCTAGGGTTATAATAGTGTATCTTGTCACTATAAAAGGAGGGTAACACACTCAAAAATATTTGGATTTTGACCTTCACATCCTTTATGAATCCTGCATACTTCAGCAAATCAAAGAATATCTTATCATATTCATCCATTGACATGCTTCCCAACTTGAGTTCAAATAAATCATTCATATTCCTTTCATAGTAATGTTCTCACAAATATTTCTCTTGGAAATATCATCTAAATTGCCTCCATGGGACCTTCTTTTCATCAAGGTGCTTGGCTTGCTTAAGTCGATCCCACCACATGGTTGTTTTTCCTTGCAGGTGGTAGGTTTCAATTTTGGTTTCTACCATTGAGGGGTAATCATGAAATTGGAAATATTTATCCATTTACAACATCCATGCTTCAACCTCTTCTCCCTTTCTATTCTCACCATTAAAATTTGGTGGCTTTATTTTTCTTAGTTGACCTTGAAAAATGTCTAACTCGAGCCTTCTTCTCTACCTCCTGACATGAGACACACTTGGGTTGTTCCCTGGACCTAAAATTGCATGATCCCTCCTAGTGGATTTCCCTGGGAATGATGGCACCTACTCACACTCCTTGACTGCATGTTATTCTCATGATCCTCCCTTCTGTTATGGGATCCAGACGATGCCACTTGTCTAGCACTAGTTGTTTGATTTGTGACAGAGTCTTTATTGGCTTGACTCTATAGAATATTCATACTTTGTAGTATCTTTTCCTGAGCTTTCATGATCTTCTTATTATTTTTCCTATAGCTCTGCACTTCCCTCTGCAGGCTTCTCATAGTGTCAACCAGATCCACAGGCTCATATTTTCCACTTATTCCATTGGAATATGTCTCATCATTTTCCATGATGACATGTAGAACTCTCATCTCCTTATCATGGCTATAATATACATGGGAATCTTTCATAACTCCATTCCTTATATAATAACCAAAAAAAAATGTGTACCTCTAATTCTGGAAAAAATGTGTATGTATGATTATTGTTAGAACATGCATACTATAAAACATTTCATTAATTGGATTACAAGTTATTTTTCTCTCAATTTATGAAGAACACAATTCACTAAGTCGAAATATGATTCTTTTGACACCTTCCTCTCTGAAATAGCTCTCCAACGGTTGTACTCATGCCTCATTTTGAGATCTAAGGGAAAAGTTACAACCTTCTCAAGTTGCAATTTCCACTCATTGCTTTGTTTTTACTGCTGGAAAATTATTTTATTATATTCTGAGAAAATATTAGTGCTCAATTCAAAATTTTGGTTTAAGTATGGCTTCTCCTTCTCAATACCTTTCCATTAACTGGTCATTTTCTTGAATCTAAGCTGCGAGCTGAAAGTTATGATATGTGGAAGTTTAAATTGTCTTCTCATTTCTACCCCTTGTTGTTACATGTGTCATTTGTTCCATCCTATATAGTTTCAGGAACCCATATTCCAAATCTGGTTCCATGGTTGTCTTGTATGGTCCATGGGCTATCCACATACTATTGATGTGTCCCAAACTAGCTTATGGGCAAGGAGTTATGCCCTCTTAAAGTAAATTGGGGTAAAAAAATATACCTTACAGTGTTTCAGTTGTAACTTTCTCATACAAGCTTTGTTTTGCGCTCGGAATAGCTCGTTGGAAAAATCTCATTGAGTTCTTTCATTCTAATATAAAATACTATATGTATTGAGGGTACACATATTTCTCTCAGATTTAACTACCCGAAAATGTTGTCTAGGCCCTCAAAATGCCTCTGTAATTTGATGACCTTCAAAATATGAATTTTTTGGTAGATAATCATCGGTTTATTACTATAATAGTCCATCAATTCGACATGTGCTTGATCTTGGAAACATAGCTGACATGGCATCGCACATGTTTATTGATTCCATGTGTCATCTTTTGATTCATCCATGTCATCATCCGTCAATCTCCTCCATTGGCCAAACCTCCCACAAGCCTTTCGGGCTCTCCTTTGTAGACATTTCTCGTTGGGTTGTCAAAACAACATAATTAAGATTTACCCACAAGCCTATCGACATTTTCCTCATCGACATTTTCTCGCAGGCTGTCAAAATCACGTAATTAAGATTTACCCATAACCTGCAAACCTATCAGGATTTTCCTCGTGGACATTTCCCCATGGGCTGTCAAAAGCATGTAATTAAGATTTACCCGCAACCTACAAGCCTACCAGGATTTTCCTCACGAAAATTTCCCCGTGGGCTGCCAAAAGCATGTAATAAATATTTACCCACAACCCACAAGCCTACTGGGATTTTTCTCGCGGACATTTCCCTGCAGGTTGTCAAAAGAATGTAATTAAGATTTTCTTGCGACTCGCAGCCCGCAATCCTATTAGGAAAATATTCATGGATAATTCATCGTCGGCTATCAAAAGAACATAGTTAGGATTTTCCTATGACCCGCAACCTGCAAGCCTACTGGGAAAATCTTCACCGACAATTCCTCGTGGGTTGTCAAAAGCACGTAGTTAGGATTTTCCCGCAACCTACAAACCTATCGGCAAAATATTTGTGGATTTTTCCTTGCGAAAAATCAAAAGAATGAAATTAAGATTTGTCCACGACCCATAGCTTGCAATCCTATAAGACTTGTACCTTCATGGACATTTTTCACGCAGCCTTTAGACTTAGCATTTTTCTGCCCATGCCCGTATTTGATTTGGATTGTCGATATTCAACATCAAAGTGATCTCAGCAATCGATTCACCAAATTTTGTACCACAGCTCTTACCTTTTTCCACTATAGACCATGTAATTCTACAGCACGATACAATCCATGTCATCATTGTATCAAATTTTTCAAAATTTCCAAAATAATAATTTTTTGAAAATTTCATAATTTCTCCAAAAAAATTCATTTGGTGTGCTTTGAAATTTTTACTCGTTCTAGAAACAATATCGATCGTCGATCGTAAAGTCGAATGTGATTTGGGTCGTCGCTTATCCAACTCTTCAATCGCCATTAAAACACAAAGTTCAACCTCTAAGCGTAAAATTAACTCTGCGACCTGCAGATTGACACCATTAATCCTCTCATTCAACTTTGTTCTAAGGAAAAATCAACTCGAACCTACTCATAAATTTGGAGATTCCTCTATGTATTCACCATTTTCCCAAATCGATCACAGGTGAAACTCTACAATAGAAAAATTCTACTGATTTCACACTAGTCTTGGCCCATAAAATCTTGGTGTTGAACCTTGAGCTATGATACATGTTATCGCACAGTTTGTAAACACAAGAAAGGCTAAGGAGTAGTAGGTCAAACTGACAAAACAGGAACCTTCCCCGCCCAATGTCACCACAATGTGGAGGTTATTTCTATTTATGGAGGCTAGGCCCAGGGGAGACGTCCCTGATAACCTGGGGTTTTGAAAGGGCAAAGGCTAACAGCACAAAGACAAAGTCCCCCTTCACAGATTACCGCCAATCAGATAGTCCCGGCTAAACAGCCAATAACAGAGTATAACCAAAGAAAAGAAGAGCACATGCTTGAGACAACACAAGAAGGAAACTAATACGTGCAATCTTGGTTAATACCTCATATAAATCAGTGACTGTCTTATATTCAATATGAGCAATTTAAAAGTAAATGTTGACGAAGTCAATGTTTACAAGATAGCAATGGCATTAATATCACTTCATCATACTTGAATGAAATGGCATTCAATATAACAAATAACTTCTTAACTCAATTAATGCCTTCAACTACCATTAAATTACTCAAAAGTCAAAACGTTACTGCAATAAAGATGAAAAATTCAATGATGACGTCGGGGACTTAAGGTTAGTAAGTTAGTCTAGGCTAGGGTTAGTGTAGTTAGGGTTTCAATTTCAAGAGGTTTGAGAGTGTTTGGATCCAATTCTACTTCAACATTGGAGGTCTTAGATAAGTGCCTTAGGGCTAATGGAGTCATAGGTGAAGAATGCAAAATTTGAAAGAGATGAGATTTTAAAGGACTGGAGGGATAAGTTTTGAAGTGCTGCTAAAGCAGGGCTCCAAAATCATAACCCTAGGGGAGACCGGCTCACTCTGGTGTTGCTAGAGAAAAGCCCCGTGCTCTCTCCTCCTTCCCGGCAAACAGTTAGCTCAATGAAAAGCAAAGTCAAGACAAGAGGGTTTAAAGAGGGAGAGTGTTGCTAAGGCAAGGCTCTTTCATCAAACCCTAAAAGAAAATGGCCCTAGGTGTAGATAAGATAGGCCTGGGATGTCCTCTTCCTCTTGAAATCAAAAGGTAYTGCTAGCTTAAGGGAAGAAAAAAAAGGAGTGTAGCTATGGMAAGGATCTCTTCTTCTTCTTCAATGGCTAAAAGTTTTTCTATTGGGGGACATGAGACAACGACCTACTTGTGTGTTTGTCCCCTAGGGTTTTGATTCAACAATATTTATAAATAGATGCAAGAAATTAAACTACAACCATTCAATCAATAAGTTTTGCAGAAAAATACTTACAAATCATCAAGAAAATAATCATGCAAACCCTAGTTGTAAGACCTTCCTTCAAGAAAAACATCATAGAATGCCAAAAATCTCTTCCTTCAACAAGTGTGCCTTCCTCAAATCAGCCAATAACCCAAATGGGGTGCAAATTTCAGACCTCACCAAGTGGTGAGTGAAATATGATGATAAAATGAGAGTCAAAACCCTCAATGTATAGTGTATCAATGACCTAAGTTTACTTTTTAGGTCATAAAAAGGCCGACAAGGCCATACTGTCAAAATCATATTGTTTTTACATTAAATGCTAAGTAAAAATCCCTAATCAAGTAAAAATAAGAGTAAAATCCCCTTCAAGGGAGGCGATAGCCACTTCTAGGGCAAATGAGACACCAAGGAGAAAAACGTTAGCCCCCCAGGGGCCTCTCCAACATGCCACATGTGCCACTACTGCCCAGTCTACCTCCAAAAGCATCCATTAAGTTGGATGATGTCATGGTGAAGATGGAGACATCCCAAGCCTTCCAAGGCTGGAGTTCCACTGAAAAGGGGTGATTCCCCCCAAGTCTAGTCCTGTCGGAGTGCCTCTGATGGAACGTCCTCTCCCTCTTCGGTGCAAAAGCCTTGATCAATCTCCATCCTGTCTCTACCCCCTAATGGGGTATCAGCATCGATATGGTGGGCTCTCCAGCCCCATGGAGGTCCGAACTGGTCATCTCCCCATGTGTACCGGTCCAAATGGTACCTGTCCGTCAGGCATGGTCCTGCATAACAAAAACTACACCCTCCATGGGCTCATCAGTCATTGGGATCATAGCAATGTTAATCACATTTCATCATCAATATTATTAAACATATGCATAAAAACCCTAATACATCAATCAATAGCTCAAAGACATTACAGAAACCTGCAATACAAGATCGGAGAAAAAGACAACACATCCTATTAGACTAGTATCTACAAGAAAAGGAAAGTTTCCAGGAATATTTCATCCAAGCCATGTAAGTGAGGTGATGTGGCTAGGGGATGTCCAGACATGTGGGTGCAGTGAAGGCCCAGGATGCATAATGTTATCTGTGGGTGCCTTTGTAGAAGGCGAGTTGTACCTGTCATGGATGTTTTTTTTCCAAGCCCGTTCTTGCCTTTATTATTTTTCTTGCTTTATTCTTTTATTTGCTTTTCCTTCTTCTTTTTATTTTTATTCAAGGGCTGACCAGAGGACACTGCCTTGGCATGGTGACTAGAGCTGACAGTGTTACCCACAAGTACCTTCACAGAGATGAGAAGGTTGGCTCGTGATGAGACCCCCTTTCCCTTGGTCATGCAACCAAAGGTCACTGCCCTTGCATGGTAACCAAATGGTGGAAATGTCATACTGTTAGGTACCCATGAACATAATAGGTTGGCTCGTGATGAGACCCCCTATCCTCTTACTAGGTCTTGTTTGTTATTTTTCAGGTCCCTCTTGTTTCTTTTTGAGAGGCCTTATATTGCCTTCTCGGGGATCCCTGGGCGAAGCATCTCGAGGTTTCTTTTTTAGTCTTTTGTCTTTTACCAGCTGCTTTTACCTTCTGTGCCTTTAGCCCCTTCTTCCCACGAGATAAGGTGCAATCCAACAAATAGGTCAACCCAATGCCCAGACAAGGGGAATGGGATAAATGAGTGGGAGATAAGATGAAATAGTGGTGCTATAATGGGAGCGGACGATGGCTTTTCAGAAATCCCCCCAGTGACAAACGAAGAACTATGGGCGCAGGCTTGCTAGGGCACCCTGTCAATCTCCCCAAACATGGTCAAGTGGGCTAATGTGAGATCCAAGCAGTTGTTAGAGATAAAAGGAATCAGATGCATATATTTAAAGATTTCAATGATAAAAAGTGACACATACCATGATACCTAGACCAATTACCTCATGGAACAAGGACCTCTTTCGATCCAAGACCAAGTCTATGGTGATGGATGTTGTTGTTGCTGACAAGACAAATATGATGGAAGAAGAAAAGGATGGGCCCTCTAGGGCCATGCTCAGGTCAATCCTGCTCTCGGTACTCCATGTCTAGGACATGTGGGCCTCGAGACATGATCTCCTAGTTATCCCTAAAAGGCAGGGATAACATCTGGCTCCAACTCGGGGACATGTGCTCACCGTAGAGCGCATGAGAACCTCAGCATCTCTGGCATAACCTGCAGACCTGCTCAATCTCGATAGGGGCATCAGTAACAAAAATGGGGAAGTAATGCCACCCCAACATACATAGATATATATACTAAAATGAAGCAATCAATGAGTAAGAAGATGAAAGAAAACTTCTTACCTGTACTTACCTGTTGGCTGGAATGTTGGGTGTAGTCAAAAAACCAGTGAAGCCAACCCAGCAACGTTCCTCAATACCTACCTTCGTGCTTCATCATAAACCAAAATAGTGATAAATCGAGCACAAAAATTTCATGGGTTAGAATATATATCATATCATCAGAGATCTCAAATTCTAACTCATGGAGGCGGGTGGGAGGGAAAAACTGATCCCATTGCATACTCTCACGAGAGTGCTCAATCCATCTCAGGAATGGATTGTGAAAATTCAAAGGTTCAGGAGACTAACTCAAGGAATCTGAAAGCTGGCTACCTTGGACGTCTTCACAACTTGAGGCCCGAGGAGGGATTAGAAAAAACTGAAAGGATGACTGACCATTCCTAAGGGGGAGGTTGGAAAACTATGATAATAGGCTTCTTCTTGAGGCACTCAACTTTCCCCTAAAATCCAGAATGAGGTTTTTCCTTACAGGATACTTGGGATAAGGGACATGTTTCCAAACTACACCTTTAGTGACATAGCGAGGCAAAGTGATCAAAGGGGGGTGGAAAATATTATCACAAGCATCCTGGTAGAAGGAAGTAACTTCCTCATTTTTATCAACATATAAGCATAATGTTGGTTGATAACTTTCTTCATAGGATAAATCTAAGTGCTCAGATGGATAATCATCAAAGTCCTCAAGGTATGACCGAAAATTAATCGGAGTGATCCGGATTATTTTCGGCACGAAATGAGAGCGGAGATATAATAAAGAAATGCAGAGAGATATTGCAGATATTCAATAATATAACATAAATGTATCAAAGATGCAACCATAAACACAGATATACAGTAATACATGATTTCTATTAATCAGAGAAATGTACAGAGACTGTAAAAATACAAAGTGAAAGACTCGCTAGAATGGTGACAGCTTATCTCTGAGAAGAGATGTGACGACTACTCGCATTCGCAAGAAGATGATTACAATGAGGCTCTGAAGGCCCTTTTACAATAAACGGGAATTCCAAAAGTCCTAGACATCCAAAAACCTAACCCTGGGAGATGAAGCTCCAAAAGTCATGTGGGCCCCATTTGGGTAAGTGAGTACATCAACTTCCCAGGGTCGTAACTTTTGCATACGATCTCTGTTTTAGGCGTGTGATAGCTCGTTGGAAAGGTATTGTCAAGGAGATT